>JAVQJD010026537.1:0-27942 GCA_036023655.1 Nannoperca australis | reverse complement strand
GTGTGTGTGTGTGTGTGTGTGTGTGAGAATTTTTGTTCCAGGCAATTTCCTCATGTCTCTTATGTTCTTTTATGTCAGAAAATGTTTAATTATTTGCATTGCCCAGACTTCCAATCATTTAAAATAATATGTGAAAGTGGACATTTTCAAATGAATACAGTATACAAAGCCTTCTATATTCACAAACCTAAAAGTTGCAGTATGAATGCTATTCAATCGCTACAGGACCTCATTTAATGCTTGAACGTGTAAATAAGATCAAATATGATGAAGGCAGTGAAGATGTGTGTTGATGTGGCAGATATATCAATATAATATATAAAATAAACTAAAAGATGGATGAAATTATTTTGACTATTGATCAATCACATGTCATTTTAAAGGGAAAAAATGAATCAAGGGTTCATTTTGTTGCATTTCTTAAAAAATCCCTTTTTTTTTCAGTGAGGTTACTGATTCACACCCAGATATTAACATAAACAGTTATTGAACCATGACATATAATTACTGTGTTATGGTTCAATAAGTTTAATGGAAAGTTATCCTTGAAATTAATTACATATGCAGAAACTGCTTAAATTATAAAATTATATATCACCACAAAACCACAAGTGTATGCATTTCACTATATGTTTACTAGTGTAGAACAGTGAGTAAAATTACAAACCCTGAAGTGTGCATCATATTACTTTATACTGTGAGTGTGCTCAAATGCATCACTTTCCTTCATGTTTATTGAAATAACTGTGTTAATCTCAGTCTGTACAACTCTATACACGTTTCTGCCTCTTTCCCTTTCCTCTTTAATGTGAACCTAATGTGTGTAGAATAATATCCTCTGGCTGTGTGTAAATTAGGAACTTCACCATTCGTTTCATGCCCATCCCCATCATCGATGCCTCCCAGGCTCTGAAGGCCAGCCCTGAGAAAACAGAGGACGCCTTGCTGAAGGTATGTTTAGAATCTGTGGCTCCTCCTGCTGTTCTGTAATGCACAAAAAATTACAGGATTTTTACAGTGTTAAAACCATGCTATGTGCATCAACTTCAAACTGAGTTAACTGACATTATTATCATTCTAGTTATTGTTACAATTGTTATTATGATGGTGGTTTTGTGTTTTTCCATCCAGATTGAGAATTACCTGTACAGAAACCATGAAACCAGGAAATACCTACAGGAACAGGCTTATCGGCTGCAGCAGGGCATCGTGACCACAACCACACAACAGGTGTGTAAACAAACAAACACAATAATAATTTAATTCATACTATAATGAATATGTTTTTGACCAAACTTAATCTATAATAGTTGATATAACTGTACCAAATACAGTATTGTATATATTTTTTTAGTATTTTTGGGTCTAAGAAGTTTAAAGCTGGTCCTTGCATTCATATTGTATATTCTGTGAAGATGACACTCCATTGACTGGTGTTTCTAGCCACTGTAGTTATTATGTAGTTATTATTGTTTAGGTAAATATGTATCCCTCCACGGCATCACACATACAGAGGTAACTTGCAACAGAACTAATATAACATTTCGCCATCGACATTTCTAGCACAAACTTTCATGCCTTGTCTTCCAGATGATTGACAGGATTTGTGTGAAGGTGCAGGACCACCTGAACTCTCTGAGGAATTCAGAGACAGACGTCATCTTAGAGGACGTCAAGGCAGCAGAGAACCTCATCAAAGACGCCAGGAACTCTAAAACGGTGAGGAGAGGGCAGCACCCATTATACATGGGCCTCACTGGTGCATGTAAAGGTTTTATGTACAAGCTCATTTACATTCATCATATGTCTTCCTCTCTGTCTCTCCCCAGCTGCTCCCTAACCTCTACCACCTAGGTTCAGCTGCCAGAGAGGAGGTGAACAGCTCGTCGGTGGGACCCATCCAGGAGAAACTGGAGTCTATGGCTGGGGAGGTGACTACTGTCATGGACCAACAACTTCAGGTAGGGTGAGAACTTTTACTCCAGAGATGATAGAAAAATGGGCAGTTTAACTATGAATTGCAGCCACCAAAGAAATGATATCTGTGTAACGTCATGTTTTATTTTTGGTCGGATACCTTAAATCTCATACCAAGGAGTCAAAGCGTATCCTATCATCATATCACTTAGAGTATTTGTGGTTTACAGAGTCTGTTTGTAATAAATAGAAGCAAAAGTAGATATAGGCACCAATAACCGATGGTAAAAGTTAAGAATTTATTGCACTGTATTTGATTTATAATGATTATAATCTTTATTATTTATTTAGAGCACTTTGCAAAATCTAAGTTGCAAGGTGCTTCACACAAGGCAGCAAAATAAAATCAATAAATTACGAAAGTACAATATTTTTTAATAAAACAGGTAAATTCAAGTTAAAGATAAAAGCAATAAAATATATAAGTGATCTCTGGGAATTTATAAGCTAAAATATCACAGCAATGAGCACTTGACTTTAAAATTGTAACCAAACTGTATATATTACCTCATTGTGAGTGACAAAAGAACATTAACTGTACCTGCTATACCTACTTAATATAGGTGTTCCTTTGAAGATTAAGTTAATTGCTGGTGGATTATCAAACAAGATGTACTCACTTTAATCAAACCCCTCATCACACACACATGCTCACGTCCATCCACCTCTTATCTTCACTCCTCCCAGACTCTGTTGGAGTCAATGGTGGATGCAGCAGAGTCTCTGTGTCCCCATGTGATGAAGAGATGTAATCTTCGTCCAGAGCTAATGAAAGCCAGCTCAGCCAAGATGGTCGTACCCAAAAGCTTTGTCACCAAAACCCTCCTGGAGCAGTCTGGGGTGGATATTATCAACAAGATCAGGTGCGTGTTTATGGGTTGAATAGTGTTATGTATATGTACATGTAACTATGGATTTCATAGACAAATCATTGAGATATTGCTGTTGTTATATGTGGTATGTCGGGTTTGGCTATCTGACCATCACTCTTCTTTCTCTCTGTGTCAGTGAAGTGAAGCTGAGTCTGGCCTCCTTCCTGTCCGATCGCATTGTCGATGAGATTTTGGAGGCTCTTTCCACTTCCCAGCTCACTCTGGTAAGATTATAGTCTACCGAGCATTCAGCTGGCTCATTGATTCATTCACAATAGCTGTTAATTCGAGCCCTCTTGTAACATTTTATAAATTAAAAGTTTCAAATTTTGTGGTATCATAGGCATCTTTATTTAGGATTATAACATCATTTTTTAACTGTACATCTCCCTGAAACCCCTTTTCGTCCTTCTTCCTGCGCTCCTCTTTCTGTCTACCTTTTTCCCTCACTCAAAATTCCTTCTTTTCCTCCCATCTTATCATTCATTTTCTTCCCACTTGTCCATCCACGTCCTCGCTTCTCCGTCTATCATCATCATCATCATCATCATCTTCTTCTCCTCACTCACATCTCTTTCCTACAACACCTCCGCTCCCCGTTTCCTCTCCTCTCTCGTCCTCTCAGGCAGACCATCTGGTGCGACGAGGTCGCCCTTTGGTGCAGCAGGAGTCTGTGGATCTGGACGTCCCAGAGGAAAAGATTCCTAAACGGGCATCAGCCGAGATACTGGAGGCTGAGAGGCTGGAGGATTTAGAGACGTGCATGGTAGGTCTTGCATAGCCAGACCTCCACACTTAGTTTTCACGTTGGAAAAGGTTTTGGCTGAACCCATTATCATTCTAGTATAGTGGAGCAAAAACATCCGGCTTGTTTGTATTTCTTTAAACCAATCACAATCGTCTCGGGCAGCACTAAGCCGAGGATGCAGCAACGGTGCCAGTTGCAAAATAATGTAAACATTGACAACCGGATATCAAAAGAGGAGGAGAATTCCAAATGAAATAGTCGGCCAATGTCAGGCTTATACCCTCAGCCTACTTCCTGTGAGACTACACCTCGCTCAATAAAACTCTCTACTGGGAAAAATAGATCTTGATGACTCTTAAATATACCAAAGACTCTTGAGAGTTGATTTTGGTATCTTTGTCTTGATGTTCAGTGAACTGAACTATTGGCAAAATGCTAATAGCAGCCTGTCATCATCTACCACTGTTCAAGTTTATTCTACCTTTGTGAAATACTCTTGAGATGAGGAATGGTTGCTTTTTTTACCACATTTGTGTCTAGATTTGTTATAGAAAAGGAGTACTAGTGTAACGATGTGTCCGACTTGTGATGCATAGTAAATTGAGGCTGCAGTCAACAGGAAGCTGCTTGTTCTTCTGTCTCTGTTGTCTTACCTCTCTTTCCATCTTATATCCTCCTCTCTGTTCTAGTCACCTCTACTTTCTCCTGTTTTCCATAAACAGGGTATCTTTAGAGTTCATGTCTGTCCCAACTATCTCTTTCATTTATGTCTTCAATAGGCTTTACTGTGTGTTGTCTTTCTTCTTTTCCTCTGTTCTTCCTTCTCTTTCCATCTCTGCTCCACGGAGACTTTGTGCTGCACCAGTGTAAGTAATTCTGGACTGTCGCTCTATACTCTCCTCTCAATCCACCTTCTTATACTGTTCTTTCTCTTTTCTGTCTCTCCTCATTGTCTCCTTTGCCTGCTATACAGTTCTCTGTGCTGTAGCTTTTTCTATAAGTCCTCCTGTATTTGGATATTTGATCCTAATGACATATTTAAAGATAGTGTAGAAAAACTACAGTACAAGAATAGTAGGACACATTTACACTGTTGAATGCTGATAATTGAAAGTGTTGTTTTCTTAATCCATCCAGCCACATTGCACTGCTCCTCTCCACTCAACTTCTGTCTTCACCACCTTGTAAATGTGTTGCAACAGCTGTTCTAATTCTCCCACTTTAGGATACATAATGAAGAAAAAAATTATAGTGTTTCCTGTCAAATTTCTTTAAACATATCTGTAGATCAAGGTGTGCATGCGTGTGTGTGTGTGTGTGCGTGTGCTCGTGTGCGTGTGTGTGTGCGCGTGTGTGTGTGTGTGTGTGTGGATGAGAAGGTTATCTGGCATTGCAGGTAGGATACCATGAAAGGAAGGAGAATCTTAATGGATGTGTGTGTGCAAATCTGTACAGAGAATTACCTACAGTTTAATTCTATTTAGACTGGTTTGATTAAATAGGGAAATGTTTGATTAAATAATAGGAATGACAGATATTTTGTCAACAAATACCACACATTTTATTTGATTTGCTGCTTCTCTTTCAGATGACTCCTAAATCCAAGAGGAAAAGTATCCACAGCAGAATGCTTCGGCCAGTATCTCGTGCCTTTGGTAAACAGTTTTTACATATTTGATCTTATTTAGATTTGATGAAACTGAGTAGTTATATTTCTGCATTATACTATAAAAACGCTTACTAAATGGCGTAGGGTGCCTTTTTTTAATCACTCTGAATTTGGTCTTTAAAACAATTCCTCAATACTGATGCTGCTTAGACCTGATCTATAATATATATGTGTGTGTGTGTGTGGAAATATATATGTGTGTATGTATGTGTGTGTATGTATATATATATATATATATATAAATATATATATATATATATATATATATCTCCTTATGACGATCAAACCTACAGAGATGGAGTTTGACCTGGACAAGGCCCTGGAGGACGTCCCAATCCATGTGGAGGACGCATCAAATTCATCTCGAACTCCACCTACTCCATCTCAAGTCCTGCCAAAACTGGAGCAACGTCCGCTGGGAGTGATGGTGGAGCTGCCGTCTGAGGAGGAAAAAAAGCTGCAGCACTTCACCAAACTACGGCCCCGCCGGAACAAGAAAACACATTCCAGCAAAATACCTGTGAGTAAAGCTTTGCAGGAGGTGGATTTTTTTTTTCAGTTCAAGACACTAGTTGCCCCAAAGGTTTCTTTTCATTTACTTACAGGAAACAACGAGTGGACTAAATTCCAAGTACTCTAATGCACAGAAACAGTAAACGGTTTGTCACATGGTCCAGATATGGTCTTAGATTCTTAAACTTTCTCTTTCAGCAAATCAACAGTGCTCCATCTCAGGATGGGGAGCAGAATGGCCTCATGGGAAGAGTGGATGAGGGCGTGGACGAGTTCTTCTCTACAAAAGTCACCAGGATGGATTCCAAGTAAAGATTATGCTTTATTTATACATTTTTCTCATGAAGGACTGTCTAGCATTTGACTTTTTTTCCTCTGTACAGATGTATTAAGAGTGTACTTGTTCCTAATTTTTATTATACATATCCCTTATATATTAAACATGTTAAGTCTTTTATTCTTTCTGATTTGTCTCTGTCTGTCTCCTCTCAGACGTTCCCATTCTCAAGATGGAGAGAAGAAGAAGAGTAAAGGAGGATTCCTTAACCTCATCAAACGTTCCACCAAATCAGATAAATCGGACAAATCTGATAAGTCTGAGAAAAACCAGGCAACCCCTCCAGCTTCGGGTACATCCTCAGCCTCTGTAGCCTCGACACCAGCTTCCACCATCCCTGAGGAGCCCTCCTCACCAAAGCTGACACTAATGAGCCCAGCACCTGAGCCAAAGTCCAGGTATCTAGATTAACAAAGACAAAATATAGTTTCTATTATGGAAGATAGATTACCCACTAAATCACTAATGATTCCTGTGTTTACTGCAGAGACACCTCTAGCCGCTCGCAGCCCGCAGACTACAGCAGCAGCTCAGACCGTTCAGAGGAGCTGAGGACGCCAGACTCGATAGATGAGCCGTGGGAGGGTTCAGACGGCAGGGGCAGTCCTCAGGGAGGCAGGAGGTACCAGGGGTTGCAGATGATGGGCAGTGGCCTGCTGGCAGAGATGAAGGCCAAGCAGGAGAGGAGAGCACACAAGGTGAGCTGGTGTGATTTTAAATTAGTGAGCACCAGGGTTACAAGAAAGAAGGTAGAGTAAGGGACAGATGGGAGACAGTAACACATGGCAAAGGTCTTGTGCCTGGTTTGAACCTGAAAAGAAAAGATGATCATGCTGACTCCCCACATTAAATATAGTCCATCCTGCACAAGCAACATTTGTGTTGGGGCCTAATTTACATGACTTTTCCCAGACTGTTACAAAGTGAACTTGATAGTTTATTCTTAACATTACTAAACTGAACTCAAGATCAACTTACTTGCTTCTTTTGGAGCTATTTACCATATCACGTGGTCCATATCACGTTGATCTAGAGGTAGAGATAGAGATTCAAAACTAGAACGTACGAAGAGTAAGAGGACCTTGAGTTAAGGTTGTTTCATCAGTTAAAAAGTGCTTTTCTTTTCAAACCAAACACAAAAAACATGGCATAAAAGAAGACCAACTGTAATATGATCAAATTAAGGCAATAAAAGATTTTAAGCCCAGTAATTGCATTGCTGTACTGTAGGTGTTCAGTCTCCGCTTGTCAAGGCTGTTTTGTTCAACACTCACTAACTGTGGATTCCAGCTGGGAGAACGCACAAAATAAGAAGCATCAACACACACACACACACACACACACACACACACGCACAGATGCTGAGACTTGTGTATATCTTCAGGCTAGTAATTGCACCTGTCAACATGTCAACATAAAAGCACAAACAACCCTGATTTTCTGCCAGATGACAAGGTGAAAGGAGGAGGGAGGGAAGGAAGTGCAAAGTGGAAGAGATGGAAGCACGAACAGCAAATGGACAGAATGAAGACAAGAAAGAAAGCTGATATATGCAAATTATCTGTCATGACTCACGGCAGGACATAAATGTCATGGGAATATTTCACCTACTTTTAAATGCACTTTGATGCCTTAGACTAAAAGTACTCTCAGTCCCTACACCTCAGTTCCTCTCTTTTCTACATTCAGTTGTTCATTTCCTCAAAAGCATTAAAAAAACTTTTTTTATTCAAGGGGAAAATAACACACATACCCAGAGTTTATTAAGGGCAATAACTGTATGATTTGTGTACTACTTGTGTGCATTTGCATCAGTGAAAATGTAAGTTGGTGTTGGAACCTGTATGTGTGTGTTTGATAGATGGGTTGCTGGTCCCTATCTAGTTACTGTTTGTGCGTGTGTGCACAATAAGAGGTTTATGGTGTTTGCAGCATTAGGAATTTTTCTGACCTTGTATCAGTGACACTAAAGACTCTCCTGCCATCTGCTTGTTCTGGCTGCCTTCCAGGTAGAGATGTGTGTGGTGCGTGTGTGCCTTTGTGCATGCAGGTAAACTGGAGGGGGCTATTCAGCAGGCAGGTCATTAATACAAAGCTTGGGTGTGCAAGCGCCTTTGACACAAAGGCGCCCCCTTCTATTTGATGTGCATGCAGTATCACAGCACTGCACTTCCTCAGTCGTTACAATTAAATCTTGAAACTAAAAAATATACCAGACTCAAAAAGGTGGTCTTAACATTTTGTATAGTATTTGTACATATTAGGTTTCATGTCATAATTCTGAGTAATCTGTTAAAAGGAAAAACCTGTTTTTATCGATCTGCACTCAACATTTTGTCCCTGTGTTTCCCCCAGTCTTCCAGCCCTGACAGGCCCGACAGCAATGCAACAGGTAAGCTGTTGAAATAAACACGGAAAAAATGTAGAGAAAGGAACACTTTAAGTTCACTTTAAGACAATTTTGGTTATGAACTGCTACTTGGGCTGTTTTATGTTTCAGGGTCTGAGTTCATACCTATACAGTACATAAAAAACATTGAGTGCATGACATTTTGCTTTTGTGTGTCAGCAGCCAAGCCCCAGCCCACTGGTTCAGAAAACAGGTCTCCCAGCGGTTCGATTAATAAAACAGACCCTCCGACAGGTTCACCAGAGAAGACCCCTCCTCGTGGTGAGACCAAGCCTGAACCAGTCCCCCGTCTCAGGGCTACGTCCTCCTCGAGTTCTCCTGGGGGACCAGCAAGTTCCAAACCACCCGTGCCACAAGGAGCGAAGCCTGCCCTGGTTGCCCGACCCACCATCCCACAGAAGCCAAGGACCACCAGTAGCAGCAGGAGCATAGGTACAGTCGGAAGCCACTTATCTTCCTGAACCATATCTTTGTTGGATATTTTTCCAACAAAGAGCAAAGTGCAGTATGATTTTAGATTGGAAATTTGGTTTGCATTGTGAAATATATTTTTTCTGCACATATTTAGGCCTATTGTGAGATTGGATGACAGATGAGATGATATGTTGTTTTCTAATGATTTTACTCCCAGATGACAGCTCAGATTCCCCCAGCAGTGGCGCTGTGTCTCCTAAGGTCACAGCTCTTCCTCCCACGCTGAAGAGAAGGCTGTCAGAGAAAGACAAAGAGGGCCAGACCAGTCAGGATGGTAGGTCACAAAATCTGAGTATCTCTACTTACAAACACACTGCCCAGAGCAGACGGGTAGATGTTTGATGTCACTGTCAGGATTCCCCCACGGTCTCATATATTTGAATTGTTCCCTTGGAGACCGACTGTTGTCTGTCTACATGTACAATAAGACAGACTGATAGATTCGGGTGACAGCTCTTACTCAGTCCCACTGCCTTTCATTTATTATTTATTATGTAACAGCCAGGTCTCTCTCATCTCCCTTCTCTATGATGTTTTTTTCCTTTCCTCTCTCTCTCTCTCTCTCTCTCTCTCTCTCTCTCTCTCCCCTTTTCTTCTTTTTTTTACTGTATGTTATCAGTGACACCCTCTGGATTCTTGCTCTCAGGCAAATGAGAATTTATTTTGCAGCCGTTGGCTACCTTGTTTGTGGTTCTGTATCATAAATAGAAGTTTAATACATTTTGTGTTGTTTTTTAGTATGCACGTTGAATGAGTGCAGAGAGACTATAAAGCTAGAGGGGGGAGTTTGATATTTAAATTATGCAGCAAGACAAAACTTTATTTTGATCAATACTAAGTAATGACTTCAGGTGATGGGCTTTACAAAAAAGTTAAATAAATAAAGGCTATCACAGCATGTGCCAGGGTTCTTTTGTAGCATTCATCTCATTACATAGTAAATCAAGAGCCCTTAAGTGGCAGTATACACAGGGGAATGTTCAATTGCCTTTACGCATGTTGACGATGATTTAGAAGACTCAAGTGGCAGTGTGGCGCAGGATTCTTTTGAATTAGTCAATCTATGCCAGCATGCATTGGGAAGAGAGTAAGGAAATACTCTGACTGTTGTATACTTAATAACAGCTTCATGTACCCAAAGAATTGTCCAAATATATATTTTAAACACAAATGTCTCTTTCACTTTCACCTGCTGTCATTTTGATGTCCCCTCTCTCTCTCTCTCTCGTTTTCAGTGAGGGTGGGGTCCGTGTCAGACTCTGTTCAGCGACCCAGCCCACTCCGTACCAACTCTGAGGATCATGGCTCCTTCAAGACCAAGGATCAATATCCAAACCCAGACAAGGACAAGGCAGGGGGCAAAAAGTCTTCAGACTCTGGGGAGGAGGCAGACAAAGACTTTATTTTAATATGAGTGAGACGAATTTACAGCAAAAACCTGTTAAGCCTCACATGTTTTCCTTTAGAAAAGCATCTAAGGGGGAATCTAATCGATATGCTTTCATTGATATTAGAGGTTGAACCTATGGCACAAATCATGTTTGGTTTATAGGGAAACCTGCTGTAGTATCAGGTAATACACTGTTTCAAATTAAAGTTCATTTGGTTGTCTATGATAAAATCATTGATAATAATACTTGGGGGATTATCCTCGTTAAATTTTCAGTCACATGTCACCTAGTAAACCAAACTGTGCTAAGTCTCCTAAGATATTCCTTCTAACAAATAGCCTTTCCTCTTGTTTTTGTTCCTACTCTCTGCTGTCAGGTCGAGCACTGTGTTTCTAAAAGAATACAACTTTCAGGATTTGAGAAAATGGTTTCTGGACTGATCCAAGTGTATTCAGCCAGTAAATATTGAAACCTGAATTTAAGTAGAAGTTTGTAAACTAATAAACACAAAAAGACACGATTCTTTCAGGAAACAACAGACTATTTGTGCAAAAGCCACAGAGAGAGACTGGGACACTACGAGTGAACATCTAAAATCTCTAATAAACTAACATCTTGTTGCTATTTTTTGCCGTAGCTTGTTTCCCAGGGACCAAACAAATGTAACAATAATACCAGGATCACTGTACTGTAACTCAAACATACAACTGGACCAGGACCCAATGGCATTTTTTTCCTTCAATATATTTGTATAGAGTTTTCTATATGCTGTTTTCAGTATGTGCAAGTTACTTTTCTGTGGACTTCAGAGGTGACTGAATCCATTATGCAAATCATTGTTTTGTTTTTTTCCAAGAAAATACAGGTTCAGCTGAGAAATCTCAGCCCACCATGAATCAGAAACACACATTTGATGTAGCTCGCCTAAAACCTGCCTGAACTCCTGGTCCCTCAGAGGATACTAACTGGTCTCTTCAGCAAATGACTGAAGGATAAAACACCCCAACTGGACTCAAGTGTGTTGGTGCGAGAGAGTTGGAGTGAGAGAGTTGGAGTGACCCAACTCTCAAACCATATGAAGCGTTGCTTTGAGAGGACTGTGGTACAGTTTAACTTCACTGGCAAACAATCAATAAGGCTTCAGCACTGTTAACTAACACTGTTCTCTGTGTTTACACACAATGGAGAAATCTCATGAAACCTTTAAACCGCATTTTTTCACACTGTTTATGGGGACAGGAGTATGTGTCTGTCATTAAAGTGCAATGCAGATTCTGTGCCATCATAAAAAGTATTGACTCTTATTTCTGTTGTGTTATTTGGTCAAAACTATTTAAACCAAACCACTATATTTCTAGCTGGTACTCCTTAGAACAAATGAGACTATTAGGCATTAAACTTTACAGAGTGGTATGCCAGTGTTTGTCACAGTCATACAGATTCTGAACTGTTCTTAAAGACAGACAGATGTTCACCTCATAACTAAACTATACAACACTACATTCACATTCTTAACTTAAAAAGAGGAATGTTACATAATCTGTTGGATGGTAACATGGAGAAATTGTCATTTGCTTGCCATTTTAGTATTTAGACAATAACGTCTTCAGTCTGGTCTTTGAATAAAAGAAGGACACTAAGATAACTCCAGCGTTCAAACACTCTTTCTCCTCAGCATCTCCTACAGACTTGACCTTCAGGGCTTTTTAAATTCAGTTCACTTTCACTTTGTTCTGTGCAAGACAAGACATTTCGTTGAAATTCAACCTATAAGGAGTTGGCAATCCTATTGCCTTTGTCAAAAAGTAATTGTGAATGCTGTGCCTAAAGTGAAAGTGAACTGACGGTAGCTGTATTTTGACCACATGGACCTCTAGCCTGTTCTGTATGTAGCATTTTCAGGACCTGAATGCTACACAACATCGGTCTCAGGCAAATTCATCTTATTATTGTCTTCTAAGAGCAAGAGATGCTCTTTTCACACTGCTACACAGTTAGCAAAGAGATTCTCCAAATAACTGTGTTCAGAATCTTTCATCTCATCTATAATGTTGAGGCAAGTCATACATCTATCTACAATTTCTACCTTAAACATGTTACGTTTGTTTTCTTTGTTAAAAAAAATGTACTTACTAATTTTGCATTTATAGATTAGGACAGAAATTCAGCATTTGCATTTGATTAATGCTGCATTCATGTCATTTTGGAATTATAATTACCAGTTTTCAACTACCATCATCATGCAAATCGTAATTATGATTGGAATTATCCTAGAAAAAGCAAACAAATATGGATGGGTTACGTCAGTACATCAGTGAGGAAAAATATTTGAATGCATTTAGTGCTATATTTTCAGTGCACAGTATTCTGAACCCTTATACGGCTACCTTTGCAACTGTACAACCATCTTGAGTTGTCTGATGCATGTCCTTAACGTGGATATCGGTCCCATCTGTGCCATCATCCTTTACGACGTGAACGCAGCATCATATCCCGTAATCACCTGTATGAGAGATCTGACAAATATTTCATTATACTGACAAATAACCACGGTGCTCAAACATTAGTTTTAAACTTTAAGTAGACCTTGTTCTCTCTGCTGTGTGAAGGGGGCACAACTTTATTTTGAGTCTAATTCAAGTCAGGGCCAAAGGTCTTACCTATGGTGTTTATCAATGTCTTTGATCATGATACGATGTTGCTTCTTTGTCACTAATCATGGCTTGGAAATAACACTGTTCCTGCTGTATATAGTTCATCTGTCTCTCAACACCTGCTTTGATTTCAAGTCTTAGTCTCAAAATTCAAACATCACTTATTGTTTGAAAGGTGTTCTGGGACACTTAGAAAACACTACTTTGCAATAGGTTTAATGCAAACACTTGTTTGGCTGTGGGCTGTATTCTGTTGAGATTTTCCTGACGCAGGGAAATGATATGGACACCCTCTCCTTATTTCACTATTCTGTGTGGGATTTAAGAAGCAGCTGGCCGTGTATCTGTCAAGTTGTCTGAAAGGCTGATAATTTCCTGTTGAGTCCTGAAAAATGAGTATCCACCTCATTTCAGAGAAGAAAGTGAAAATAACCAGTAGCATTGGGTCTAGACTCCCCAGTCTACATGTGTGACTGTGAGATGTTCTGTATGTATATATGTTTTTTCATACATGTAGGAGTGTGTGTATGTGTATATATATTTATATATGTATGTGTAATGTACGCACATGTAATATACACACTGTGACATATTCACACGCCTATGTGAACACTGCAAATCCTATATTGTTTTGGTACTAAGTACACTACTACACTAGGGGTTTGTTGGTAACTTATTTGGAATAAAAATGCAGTGGCCAGTGATGTCTTGATTCCCCCCCTTCCTCTCACATGTACATTGTGTTCATAAATGTAGAAATTAATTCTTTGTACATCTTAATTTGTTATGTAATCAATTTAATGTTACGTTCATCATGATTTGGAAAAAAGTAAATGCTAAACAATGACAATGTTTTCCTTGAGCTGGGAAAAAAAAGCATAAATACAAATGACATGTTTGCTCATTATCAGTCTTGATACATTATTTGTTCCATTTTGTCATGAATCAACATGTTTCACTAAGTCATTCTGCTGGTGTTGAATATTTCTTCATGCAAATATTAATATTGATTAAAATAATTTTACAGGCTTCAAAGTCTCTGCATTGTCTCTTTTTGTAACGTTTCTGCTTTGCAGTGTAACAATACAGCCAGCAGATGGCAAAGACAATGCTACACACACTCTCTCTCTCACTCTCACATACACAGAGGAGGTGTGGTTTTTACTAAGTCAGAAAGAGCATATGTCAACCAAGCAGACACCTCGGTCCTCATTGTTGCTTTGTGTTGAAGTTGACAGCTTATATTCGTTATTAAAATGGACAGTACTTTTGATAACCTGGATGCAGCTGGTTTCCTGGAAATCTGGCAACACTTCGATGCTGACGGTGAGGACAGTTAATGACATGTTTTTCTCTCCATAAATATACCTAAAACATATACTACAGTACTTTATAATGTCTCTTCTGCTGTTACTTGTACTTGGAGACAAAAAGACCGTCCTTATTTATGGTGGCAAATGTCCTGGTTATAAAAACTAATTTAAATTCTTATTTTAAATATTTTTGTCATTGCAAACTAACTGTTTCTGTGTCTGAGGACAGCAAAATCCCATGTAAACCTTAAAGTTTGGGTGAGAAAAGTACAATTTCAACTATATGCCATGTCTGAAAGGGGCTTAATACAGAAGGGAAAGTGCACAATGAGCAGCAAGACTTAACGCAGGTCAAAGCAACCCAAAGACTTATTTTTTTATGTAACAGATAATGGCCACATTGAGGGCAAAGAGCTTGATGACTTTTTCCGTCACATGATGAAGAGGCTGGGTCCACAGGTAAGTCAACTTTGTTTGTATGAATTCATCCATAACTTGTGATGACAGGGGTCCAATACAGTGCATGTCAAGGGCAGCTGAACAGACACAAAGCCGCAGATTGAAACATAATTTGCACTGTGTCAATCTATATGCCCAAAAAAATGATCTCGTGAATTCACGCCTACAGTTGTTATATTGCTTATTGTATTTTATGATATTAATTCTATTGTACATCTACCAGTACAGGCAACAATTTATTTTTAAATTTGCCACAATAATAATAAATAATAAATACAATGTCGGGCATACAATGGCAATTCGTTATCTCATGTTTAGGTTAATTCTTTCATGCAAGACACCATTTGTCAAAATTTGATCTTGAATCAGCTTCTAGGAAATGCATTACTTTGCAGCCCTTGTGATCTCTGCTGTGTGGGCAGCTGAACCTCTATGCAGTTATCTGGCTGGGTGGGGTGAATATAAGGATGTTAGATACAACACAATTAAAGAGCTCTGGTCACTGTCAATGGAAAAGCCCTTGACTTGTCTGGGAGCCTTTTCCTTGACCGTTACAATGGAAAACCAAATGAGCATACAACTATTAGTTCATCTCTCTGTGTGTGTGTGTGTGTGTGTGTGTGTGTGTGTGTGTGTGTGTGGGTGTGGGTGTGCATGTGCGTGTGTGCGAGAAAGAGAAAGAGAGAGACAGAGAGAGAGAGAGAGAGAGAGAGAGAGAGAGATTGGACTCCCTTGGATACTAATGGGTTTGCACTGCAACAAACAGACCATCACATGTCACTTTGTCTTTCTGATGTTTGCTTTCCATCATTAATGCCCCCAGGATAAGTACTGTTTTGTGTATTTCTCTCAAGCTACAAAAACACGGCGTATTCTTCATTATATTCAGCTGCTGAAGCACTGGGTAACATTAACATTGGGTAACATTAACCACATGGTGCCTTTCTATCATTTTGTCATTGTATTTCCTCTAGTGCAACATTTCTAGTAGTTGACTGCAGATTTTTCCTACATGAACTAACACATGTTCAATAAATTTTTCATATGCCACTTGGTGATTATGCATGTGATACACTAAAAGTTTAATATATCAATAAAACCTAGAGAATGTGTGCATTTGTTATGCAGTGTACTGTACATAGTGTCTATAGTGTAAAAACTTCTGCTTAACAACAGGAGATAACTGGCGTCTAACATGAGTGTCTGACTGAATGGTAATGCTAAAGACATATGCTTATCTTTCTGTAATGTGCAAGGGTTTGGCTCCTTGTAGTGCTCTGCACTGCATGAAACAATGATTCAAACTTCAGCACTATAGAGCAACAGGTTTCTATAGTTTCTGTAGTTTGCAAAAAGAACACTAAGATTTAATGCTAAAAATAATTTTTATAACTTTGATGGCTGAAAATATTCACCTTCAGTTGCTCCAAGCCTTTGTCTGAGCTTTAGTTGACAGAGAACCTGGTCTTAACTTAGAAAAGCATACATCACACTCCTTGTTCTGGGCATTAGAAAGACAGGGTAAGCCAAGAACATGTAGAGTGTGCTACATGAAGACTTAACATATGGTTAGCCCCGGGTTACGAAAGCAGACCTTGAGAAGAAAAAAGTGGGAGATGAAAAGAGTATCCATGGTGATATTGCTTAAAATAACTGTGATTCAGCCAGCCAAGATTGGTCCTAGTTCTATATCATTATTTTTCTAATATTTTCAAATATACCTGTATCTTGCTTTTAAAAAATTCAGTGTAAAATACAAGTAAATTTTTTTGGTGCAATTTGCTGTGTATACCATTTCATTTTGCCCTATCATTTTATAGCATCATCATCATCTGCATCATCATCATGTGTCCAGTTTAATGCACACTGAATTTCTAATGGTGGCTTTAGGGCGCCAGCACCAATGTTGTATTATAATCTACTGTTTCTCCACAGGAGAAAGTAACTGAAGACAGGGTCCAGAGACTGAAGCAAAGGTTTATGTCTGCATATGATGTCACTGCTGATGGGAAACTACAGATTCAAGAGGTACTTCACCAGTTCTGTGTCTAAAATCGTTTCCTCCTCATTCGCTGGACCGTTATTTCCATCATGCTTAAGGTAGTGTACAACATGACAGACACAAAATGTGGGACACAGTGTTTGTTATATCTTTTGTCCTTCAATATGTATATGTATGTCTGTGCTGGACAAAGAGGAGATCAAACACCTTAAAATACCTCTCCTAGAAGAACTGAATTCACTTCAATATACTCGTCCTGTCATCTACCATTAATGAGAAAATGTTTTCTTCTATAGTGCACTTTTGTGATCTCTCTGTGTCTCCTTCAAATGTATGGTCCACAGAGTAACTGTCATATTAAGTCAGATGGTTCTGTGACATCCAGCCTCACACTACCTATCGCTCTCTCTATCTGCACATGAAAAACGTTCGCACACTAACTTCCTCTTTATTCTAGATATTCTTCCTCTGCTCCGTCCCCTCTCTAATCTATTCCACTGCAAAACAAAATATGAATGGGTTAATCTTAGTGGAAAGAACCTAATGATCCTTTTGGACTGTCAACTAGCACTTCCAAAACAAATGGCTTGATATTAATGATGGTTGGTTTTCAAATGAGGTCTTGATACAGTCAGTTCATTTAATTAAATCAAACTTGACCGACAAATTAACAGTATGCTGCTGATTCCTAAAAATATAAAGCCATATTTTGGTGACAATGTTTTCTCAGTCTCCACTCTGTGTAATTGATGCAGCTCTAAGTTGGCACAGCAGCAGTGCTTCATCATAGCAATGAATTGCATTTTCTTTCAATTTGAAAGAGACACTTTTGTCATTAGGACAAACCCTTAATGCATTGCACCCACAGACCCCAAATGCTTTGACTCATAAAGCTGAAAAAATGCAATCAATACATCTGATTTACTGTGGCTGATGCAGGAGCAGTGTGGCCAGTCCTCCTTGTACAGTGCAACTAAGGAAGCATCCCATCAGTTTTTATTTCCAATCCATACCAATGCTCTCTTTTTTCCCAAATTTGAAATCTGTATGTGCCTCACTGCGTGGAACAGATCATTTTAGTGTATGCTCTTGTGTGACTTAGTAAATGTAGCTGATAGCAGAAACACTGCCATACTCTATGACATGAAGTCAGGCTCATGTAGTAAATGTGCTGAACATGTCTCTATTGACCAGTTTTTGATTTAGAAGTAATTTGTATATGCATATACAGTTGCTTTTGCTCGAATGGCATTAGGGAGGAAGTTAGCAATCCTATCAGAAAGCCACAATATCCTGTACAAAAGCTGCATCACATGCTGTTACTTCCGTAGTTCAGTATTGGATGACTGGTCTCTTAGATGCAGTGTTCATTTCCCTATAGATTTTAAGATTTAGATTTAGATTTTAAAAGTGATTCTTTCACTTTGGTGGAGCGTCACTTCCTTTCAAGTACAATGTTTGTTTTAATTTGCGGGTTTGCGCGTTATACCATGGGGCTCCTCTGGTTTATTATTTTCTTTTTTAGAGGGGCAATAGAGTTAGTTTTCAGTGAGCCTGCAGCACTATCAACAACATGATCATTTGGAAAAACTATTAGATGTTAAAACAGGGAGTGTGTACACTCTGGCAGAAGCCAATTGAATCTAATAATGAGATAAATGCGGCACTAAAGATATAACAATCCACATGAATATTAAAATCGCCTACAATAATTACTTTATTTGTTTCAAGGACTAAACCTGATAAGACTTAAAAATTCAGAATATGATCCAGGAGCTCGGTACACTATAACAAATAGAATTGGCTTTAGTGTTTTCTAGGTTGGGTGTCAAAGACTAAGAACAAGACAAGTGAGTATTAACTTGACGGGAGGGAGTTGATTTATTTAGACGTATTCATGATACAGCCAGGTTTCAGTAAGACAGAATATATCTATATTATAATCCGATATTAAATCGTTTACTAGAACAGCTTTAGATGACAGAGATCTGATCTTTAAGAGTCCACATTTTTATGTATATCGTCTCTTCTATTTACTTTTCATTTAAATAATTTAAGTGGTCAGGAGCAAGACACCCTCTCTGTGGAGTTTAGGGTGGGTAACTGTTGTCATGTCTTTGGGCCACTGATAAACTCGGCCAGATTTCTAAATAAATAGTCGTTCTTTGTATTACTGCTTTAACTGAGAAATGTCTGAAAACACAACAATGGAAAGATATATATTTTTAAGTGTGTTTTTTTTCTTGAAAGTTTGGCTCTTCTGGAGTTGGCATCACTGTTGGCGCTTTGCGCTTGTTCTTACTATGAGCCATTCAAATTGCTGCAGTATCATCTTGTATTTGAATCACATTGTTCATGGGGACCAGTTTTATCTGCTAATGGAGGGGTGATACAATTAAAGAAGGACAGGCAAGGGTAAAGCAACATGAACTGGAGAGGATATACAACGTTAAGCATAAATAACTTATCCCACATTGTATCTAGTCATGCAGATGGTTTCCGTTTGCAGAGGTTTTGAGATATCTGCAGCTGAGACGTCTGATGCCACCTTGAGACAATAAAGATGTGTGGAAATACATTTTTTTTTTTTAAACTCAACAGCAAAGTTTCCATATAGCATTCCAGTTTATCCAGATAATACACAGACCTTACTGTCAATTCATCATTGGATCCATTTCTTATGTAGAAAATAATTCCAATAAAAACTGACCCCAGGCCTGATAAAGATTGCAGAACCAGACCAGATTAGCCTCAACTCTTCTGGAGTTTGTATGAATGCTGTGGTAACTGTCTCCCCAAGAATAAAAAGACTTAAGATGGAAAGCCACATAGAACATCTTTATCCAATCACTGCACTCTGCTTTGACCTTTGACCTCTGACCCCTGATCTGTTTTCCAGTTGGCCAGTATGATCCTCCCTGAAGATGAGAACTTCCTTTTAATTTTCCACAGAGAAGCTCCTCTGGACAACAGTGTTGACTTTATGAAGGTAAGATCACGGACTACACCGAACATTACTATGAGATGACATGAGACGAGCCACATCCACCAGTCATTATAACTATTAGGAATATGTCAATTACAATGTGTCAATGAAAGGTTAAAAGAACAGTAGACATTTTACTGGAAAATGGATCAACAGATAAATTCTAAGAAAATGATAATGGCAGGTAAGATGCAACACACGTTAACTTTTTCATGCCTAATTGGTAAAAACAGATAGTATCGGTGACTTGGAGTTGCAACACATGCATTTCCAGTTATTGCATTAACATACAATTAACTTTTAAAAAGGTGGGTTTTCATCTGAATTATATCTATTATTATTATCTAATTATCTAGTGTGATATAGTGAACTCCAGTTCTCACTGTGAATGTAACATCATAGAAGCACAACAGAATAGCACCACTAGCTATGATCACACTTTTTATGGTGTCATATTAAGTTAGCTGTATTCCAACTCATTTAAATTTATCCATAACCACTGTACATTTGCCGATTTGCCCTTTCCTGCCCACTGTAGATATGGAGGAAGTACGATGTGGACTGCAGCGGCTACATATCAGCTGAGGAGCTCAACGTAAGCTTATCAACACAAACAAAATGCACAGTTCTTCAATCAACAGAAGCAATTACACATCTCTTTTCTGTTCGAGGAACAACATTCAGAAGTGGCATTGGCAGCAGATGACTAACAGCCACAATTTCCTGTTCTGTCACACACAGAGACGTGTGACTTTGTTCAGCCTCTTACAACATACTGTATGTCTCTTTAGAATAGAGACTTTATTGACATGAAGAGGTTTAAAATAAGTACTGAGTGTTGAAGGCATTTAACAACTGGAACAATTTCAATCATATTGTCACATCCGTTTCTTTTGGAACAGCTCTTCCTCATTACTTGATACAATGTGCACTAATGAAGTATGTCGTTTTTCCCCCCATAGAATTTGTTAGAGAATGGTGTCTAATTTTGTATCACCCACTGGATCAGGTTGTTTTGTTTTCTGACTGTGTGATACACTTTTGTCCCAGGCCTTCCTGAAAGACCTGTTCCAACAGCATCATAAGGAAGTTTCATCTGACAAGCTGGAGGAGTACACAGACGCAATGGTACAAATACATACTTTGTATGTAACGTAACTTACTTGGAATGCACGTGATCATGCAAGAGTATCTGTAGTGTATGTATGTCTGTGTGCAAATGCATACACAGCTACTACTACTGCTTTGTCTACCTTTAAAACTGTTAGAGGCAGCATTTTAACTCGTGTGTTCAGTCAGGTGTCATGGCTATCAGAGTCAATGTTGACAGATACGTTCTGTCCATAACCTTTTGTCTTCTTTACAGCAGCTGGATTCATGGTCTAATGTGGCTCTGTTGCATCTACTATATGTAGGAGCTGCATACAGCTAGTTTAAACAGTCAAATCTTGCAATTTCCAAGTAGCATGCAAGTGCTAGTTAGGGAGGTTGCTGTAAATTCATTGAAATGGAACAATCACTTGCAAAAGCTATCCTCAAAACATAATATTTGACATGTTTATTTTCACACATAAAAGCTGTAAAAGACTGCAAAAATGTAAGTAGCTGCTATAAACTATTCTGTCAAACAACTGCCAAATTAAGCAATTGTTCAGAGGGACTTTTAACTTGTGGTATTATTTTCATCATTGTTATTCGATTGTGTGTGCTGATTGCAGCTGTCAAAAGACAGAGCTTGTGTATTTATTAACCATCTCCCTGAGTCACTTCTGTGGAAACCCGAAGATTCAGAGAGCCTGTTTCTACCAGTTTATAGATTTCAATTTGGGAGAGATTGGTTTATGCAGACTGAAGGCAGTCAGACTGAATGATGGTTTGCTCTAGAGTCACAGGTGGTGGGAGACATAACCAGCTACAGGACAGACAGAGAGACTTACAGTAGCTGATGTTAATTTCGTGCTTATCACAACATCCTATTTTTCTGGCAGATGAAAATCTTTGACAAAAACAAGGATGGCTGTTTGGATTTGAACGATTTGGCCAGGTAACCTTTCAAATATCTGCAATTTTAACAATGCTGTACTGTATTACCCAAATAAGTGTCACATGGTTGGATAGCCATAAAAGAGATTCGATAACATTTTGCCGAATGCTAACATTTCAAAAGGTTAACACAAAATGTTCCAACATGTGGTGATTTTAAAAAAAAGAAATGTACATGAAAACAGGGCTGAACATTCACAGCCCCTATTTAAAGTGTTCTACTGTATCTTAAATCTCATTCCTAAAATATGTATTTCTTTCTCAATTAGGATCTTGGCTTTAGATGAGAATTTCCTGCTCCAGTTCCAGATGGATGTAAGTGTATTCTTCCTCTTGTTCTTTAATATTTGGTAGATGCAAACACAAGGGTAGATCATGTTGCAACAGTTTAGTAAAGTTATCTTCTGTTGTTTTCATCTAATTTCTCTCCTCCCATATTTTTAACAACTCTCCTCCCATCTTTTTCCAAGGCCTGCAGTAAAGAGGAGAGAAAGAGAGACTTTGACAAGATCTTTGAGCATTATGATGTTGTAAGTACAACAATGCAATGGATGGGACACAGATGATGACTGCTATTTCATAATTTAATCATATCAAAGCTACTTACTGGCATGTCCTGCAGGAATCCATGTGATGTGGCGTTTCGATTTGTTTTAAAAAAAAAATTCTTATCAACATGGCAGCACTTCTCCATATCACAACAGGAGTAATAGTTGAAATTTTACCAGTGAAGGCATGTATCGCCACCACTAAACATTTTCCATTCCCGATTAATAAGGCTCTCAAATTTGCATAATGTGTAGCAGTGTTCAGAAGAGGACTTGACAGAGCAACAGTGAACCCAATTAGCTCCCTTGCCTCTGTAATGGAACATTATAAAATAAAGTAACCATTATGTTGTCAAGTCACTCCCAGGGAAGAGGAATTAACTCTGTCAGACTCATTCACAGTACAGCTCCACACAGGAGCCAGGAGTCACTGATAAGCTCCCCCTGTTGTGTAAGATCATATTTATGACTTTAAAGACAAATAGTACCATTATAGTTATTAGTGTTTTAGGTTAAGGTTATTAGTGTATTAGTCAAAAATAATAACTTTGATTCATCTTTAAAGTGCAGTACTGTGACTGGAGAATGAACACTTAAAATATTGTGATCTATGCTGATAAAGTCTGCCACATAGTCAGTGACATGTTTCACACCATGGCTGCATTTTTAGGCACTTAAATTAACAAAACAGCAAGTGCCACTTTCAAAAGCTGTTTTAAGTTAACAGCAGGCTTTCACGTGACATTCCTTGTTCCTGGAGAAGGTGAAAATATGCAGAATGCTTTACAGAGCCTTGATTTCATGGCAATGGAGACTAATATCTCATGTAGGGTTTTTATATATCTTCATTGAGAAGCAGAGACAGAAGCATCTTCTGCATCTAACCCTAACCCTGCAGTGTGTGATGTTGCTAATTGTTTAAGCCCAACTAATGAATACGCCCAGAAAAGGAAGACAAATGAATTAATAATGTGAGTAAGAGGTAAATTAGATGATGTAGGCCTAATCTGCACTCTCCTTTTGTCTTTCTTCTCTCGCTCTGTCTGTTGTCTCTCTTTCGGACACTCTTTTGCTTCTTTCTTTTTTGTCTTTTTTCTTCGCTGTTCAGAGTAAGACAGGAGCACTGGAGGGTCCTGAGGTGGACGGCTTTGTCAAAGACATGATGGGGCTGGTCCGGGTAAGACACTGTGCTGCAGTTTTTTTGTGAACATACTTTCTGACGTTCAGATATCAGAGTGGCTTTACCAAAAATGTACAATTGGTGAAAGGTGCATGTATATCTATGTATGTACCAAATATCTCTGATAATAATCCTTCTCCATTTCCAGCACAAGCCTCAATACTTCTTGAGTATTTTTCCAAATGATCAACAATAGAAATGACGGAAAATGGATAGAATGTGTTTAATTTAATAGCCAACACAGAGGATGAGAAACCTTACTCTACAGATCAAATGTTGATCAGCAAAGAAATATTCTGCAACAATTCTGATAATCGATTAATGGTTTCAGTCATTTTTCAAGTAAAAATGCTCACAAAAAGTGACGATTCACTGCTTTTCTGTGTTATATTATAGTAAACTGAATACTGGATTGCCTTCACCCCATTTGTAAAACAAATTTGAAGACGTTACTCTGGAAAATAATAATGGGCATTTTCTACAATTTGTTGACATTTTATAGACAAAATGGTTAGCAAATAACAACTTTCTGTAAATCTACATCAAAAACCAAATATTTGTGACAGAAAGAAACTGTGGCACCAAACCTGATTTCATGATCAAACTGAATTTCTGTTATTGAAAAATACTTGCATTATTAAAAAGTTGAATGTCACTCAACTGTCAACTCAAAGAGAAGATATTCTTTGCAACAGATGTTAATTGAGATTGATAAATGTGTAAACGCTGGTATAGTGTTCATATCTAACACTGATGATGCACTCATTAAAAAGTCCACAGCTGATAGAAACAACCTTATTAAAAAGGCTAAAAAGCATTTCTGCTGCTCTAACAAACACCACATTTACAGGAATGCTTTTCCACTCTCCCCTCCTCTCTCTTGTCCTCTCCAGCCCAACCTCACGAGCCTTGAGCTGGACAAGCTGCGGACCGTTCTGCTGCGTCACTGTGACGTCAACAAGGACGGAAAGATCCAGAGAAATGAGCTAGCTCTGTGTCTGGGAGTCAAACCTAAAGCTTAGGTTTTATGATAGACAGGGAGACTTGTATTATGATATCATATTATGAAACAACGAATCTGTATGTGTTGTGTAGTCAATAATGTTAGAATGTTGTGTTTTTGATCATTACTGGCTTATTTAAGGTAATTATTCATAAAAGTTATTCTATCCTGAATATTATAAAAACATAATTTGATACTGTGTGATGAAAACAAAAAATTAAATGACTGCACATCTTGTATGACTTGAAATGACTTGCATGTTGTCAGGTTAGGCCTAGGACAGGCAGACGGAGACCAGGAGGATAAAGTAAAAAGATTATTTTCCAAAACAGGACAAAAACGCAAAAAGGGGGAAGGAAATACTGCTACTGATAGAGCACAAAGTAGCAAAATAACAACAGAAACAGACACCACGTGGGCTATAACTACAATCTAGGACTTACGAGGGCTGGTAAACTTGACGAGAGACAAGACAAACAGACAAAGGCAAACAGACACAGGAGAACAGAGACTAAATACACGAAGGGGGAGCCACAGGTGAGGGGAGCCAACGAAACACAGGTGAGGAACATCAGGGAAACTAACTAGGGACAGACACACCCAGGGGAGGGGAAAGCCGGAGCATGACAAAAGAAAAGAATGAGATGTGAATGTTTTCTGGCTAAAAGGACTAAGATTTGTGGTATATTAATCAGTTAATTAGTTGCTGGACAAGTTAGTGTAGCTTTTGAAATCATAGTTGTTGTTAAAATGTTTCTTATTGTAATATAAAGTTGTCTTCTTTTATTTTGGTGCAGAGTGTCGGCTGTTACTGACTTTAAGCGATTTGCATGTTTCTCTGCCAAAGAAGGCTGAAGTGCAGTATGTTGTGGTAATTTTAATATAATGAGGAAATAAAACGACATGTGAAGACCATATCAATGTTTCCTTTTCTCTTTTATTTTGCTACTGTACTGTAATCTAACACCTTACTGAGTGAAGTGACATTTTGTTCTGATGATATAGGAATTTTTGTCTTATTTCTAACATTTTCATTTTATATTACAATTCCTGATTGTATCAATTACAAAATCTTTCAAATAAACCTTGATTATGAACTAGTACTTACAGAGTGCAAGTTGCAACAAGCTGCATCAACTGGTATTTTCTGTATCATACATTAGTATATTAATATTAAAATGATTCAAGACTAAACGCTGTGTTTATTGATGACTCATGGATAGCCTTTTGAATGCTTTTTCAAAAAACATCCATTCACTCATTTTCATCACACTGTACTGTACATGGTGTTTAGGAATTAATTACAATAGATGTTTTCTGTGGATTTCACATTCTTCATGCAATGACTCATTAAATACACTTACGCAGAACATTTTTCAAGAGACTGATGAGTCAGCAGTAGTGAGGGAGAGTATTGTTTGTATATTATATTATTATTATTATTATATTATATAAAATGGTTTTGCTGACTGATTACTATTAATAATGCAAGAATATAACTCAAAAGAAAAACAATGTTCCTGGTTATGGAAGTTTTATATTCCATTAAGTGTAACGCAATATAGATTTAGAGATGTAGCGGTTAGCTTAGGTTTATCATTCAAACAGTTTCATCTCCACCAAACACACTGTAACGCAGGTCACTGTGACTCTGTGAAATGCAACAAGCTGACAGGGCGAGCCTTTGCTAAGTAGAAGCCAGAGAATGAAAACAAACGAGGGTTAAGTAGATGGAAAACCCTTCCAGCCACTAAAAGGAAGCTAATGGTGCAGACCTAAAAGCTTTACTCTGCCTTAGGCCACCTGATTGCCCTTTGAGTCCCCACAAAGCTGTAGTGTGAGGTCTGATATTGTCTCTCTCTCCCTGTCTATGTGTGTGTGTGTTGATTAAACAGAGGCACAATTACAAACATAAAAAAGAGACTTTACATAGTGTGTTTATCTACAGTAAATAGATACTGTATAAGTGTGTGAGTGTTTGCATGTGTACACTGTGCTGTACAGTGAGGGGATTATTATTGTGTGTGTTTGTGTGGGCAGACCAGCTGCTACACAGCTTCTGCAAACAGTTTACCATTTCGGCTGAAAGCTTTACTCCGCTGTATCTCAGGCCTCCTTTACACTGGATGTTCATCAGTTATTGGGGTGCAGTTTCAGGGTATTTCTATAAAATACTCTGATGAATTCCCATCATGAAACTGGAAGAGCAGAAATAATAAAATATTTTGTTTCAATTGCAGAAAAACACATTTCTGTTATCTAAGACAGCAAGATAAGATACGTTAAAGTTCTCTGATCTTATTCTCTTTGGGCAAACATTTTTTGTTGAATTAAGCTCAATTTTAGATGAACAATAGTGAGTCACACTGAATCTGGACTATGTTACTTAAATTTCCTTTTATTTCCTTTATTCATTTTGATTGTCAGCCTACCACGATGATATCTTGAGGATATTCTAAAGTGATGATTTAAGTGGTGTTCCACTGCTGTCACTTTAACACATGCTTCACCTGGGGCTTTATATCTTGTTTTGTTAAGCACTTTGGACTGCACCTTTGTATGGGTGCTATACAAATAAATAGATTCTTATTATTATTATAGCTCTAGTGTGTGATCTGTTCTAGATGAAGCCAACAACACAAATGATGCAAAACCAAGAAAGATTAAGGAGGAAGCTACGTTCAAACAAAAGGGCGTGCTGTGTAGGGCCACTGAGAAGTGGTTTTAAGATTCCTTTTAAAGCCTGATTTCTTTCTGAGCCAAAGTGACCATGTTTTATTTTTTTTGATTTTCTTCAATTTGTTGGCATTGTGGCCTGATCTGAAGTCTTAAGCTTGAAACAATCACCATTCGACTGCTTCTGATTTATTGTTGATAAATGAACAATAGATCAAATGCAAACAAGAAAATATCTATCTAAACTATTCATTTCATCCTTTTATCAAATGAAGTTGTGCTAAGTATGAACAGAACTGCCTTTTACTCAGGACTTGGAGGACTTGGAGGAAAGAGAAAGACATTTTACATGTAAACTTGTGTGTGTGAAATTTTAAACCTGAACCTTGTAAAAGTATCACACTGAACCACAGACATGTTGTAAACAGCTGAAAGGGCACTGAATAGATCAAAAATCAACACATCACCTGAACAGACAATACAGTGCTGGAGCAACATCTGTTGATCTAATATTGGTGTTTGCTGGAGGCTCTTTTAATATTAAGGGTAAATTTGTTAAACTAATTGTGTGTGTGTGTGTGTGTGTGTGTGTGTGTGTGTGTGTGTGTGTGTGTGTGTGTGTGTGTGTGTGTGTGTGTGTGTGTGTGTGTGTGTGTGTGTGTGTTTGTGTGTGTGTGTGTGTGTGTG
>JAVQJD010026534.1:0-49830 GCA_036023655.1 Nannoperca australis | reverse complement strand
TTATATATATATATATATATATATATACACACACACACACACACACACACACCTTCTCTACAATCAAGGGCGATTAAAGCAAATTAAATAACAGGAAGCAGGATTAAGGAAGGACTTTTGAACTTGTGAACAAGATACTGTAGGACTGCTACCATAAAAAATACTATTATGGTTTATTAAGTTTTAATAAAATAAAGTCACAGGTGCTACTAGTAACATATACAGTTAAGTCTGCTTCTGTACTCAAGATAGCTTTGTCGGAGAAGAAGATAATTAAGTTATTATTCTTAGCTTCCCTCTGTTCCCTCAACTGTATGGTTCTTGCTGCGGGTGATGGTAGTGAAGGTGTGGCATGTGTTTGAGGACACGCTGGGATGTGGTATAGGAGGCTGAGTCAACCACTCACCCAGCAGCACAGGGGGGAGCTGGGCGGTGCCCAATAATCCGCAGTTTAAAGCTTACCAGGACTGAGGACGGGAACAGGCATGAACACACAAGCGAGAGCACACATACATTGGTAGGCATAACAACACATTTAAACATGCCTACAGCGGGAACATGTACAGAAAACATGTAAGTGCTTATAACCCGAAGCACATGTACAGACACACAGAAAGCAGTGTGTGTTTTTGTATTGTCATTGTAACAACAGTCCGTCCTGCACTGTAGATCAGCAACAACAGGTGGGGCCACCTACCAACCCCCTCCCTCTGCCCACAGGCTGTACACACACAGATGTACAAATCCACAGTGTCAGAGAAAAATTCATTACTCACAAATTCAAGCACATGCACTTTTGAACTGTGCTACATGTGCATCTGCTTTTAAACTTCTTGGACACGAACATCTTCAGGGGATCTCACTTCAGAGTCCCTGCAACATTTGTCTCAGGGTCATCACGTTGAAACACGTCTCTGGGAGACTTTCAGCAGAAACAGGAAGTCTGTTGAATGAAACTTGCCACATACAAAGCTTGCTTCCTCTCAAGCAAGGTGTTGGGTAAAATGACACCAAATACAAAAAATAAGTAAGTAACAAACTGGCCTCAACACTGAGGCTGCTGAGCAACACACATCACACTAAAACCCAACTCATCCTAACCTGCCTGTTCTGCTCCTGCTGCTGTAAATACATGCTACTGATTAAGCCCAAATGTAATGAATATGAAGCCACATTGTCAAAGCACAGTATTTTTAAACCTCACAAGAGTCTGCAATCATACAACCGTCTTGTTGTCTGATGACGTGAACAAACACGTGAACACGTGAACAAACACGTGAATCTCATCCATCTCTACCATCAGTCCCATATGGCGTGAACCACTGAGTTCCTAAATTTCCCAAAATTGGAGAAAACTAAAACAACAGTAATACCTAGAAAGCAAAGGTTTCTGGTTGAGTAGAAAGCTTTGCTGCAAACTCAACACTGTATTCTGGTCCATTTTCCACCACTGAGTGTGCAGAAAGTGGTATATGTGCCTCAGTGGATTTCTTTGTGAATGCCAGTGTGAGCTTGTTCTTTTATTTTGTGGCTGACGCCTTCCTCACTTTCTCACCTCACTCTTGCAGTGCAGTGCAGTTATTTCTGTCACTAGTCCAATTATACCATAAAAGAAGATTTAAAAACAAAACATGTATTATCAAAAATCAAAGTAAAATGACTGGTTTGTTCATCACTGAATGTACAGTGTGGCGGTGAAACAATCACTCCAGGTCTGTGAGCCATGTGTGTAGCTGTACTCTTCAGCTTGTATGAACACTCCCTCTCATGAATATGAGCGCCAAACAAATGCAGGATGCATAGTTTAGAACCTACCCCAAGCACGAGTGTCTCCGACCGTGTCCGAAACCAGTCGGCGCCCCTTTCCTTGCCGAGCGGAGGTCTTTGTTCATTGTCCCATGAGCTCCTGACTCATATGAGATACTCTGTAAAGAAAATAACCTGCGCATCTGTTCCGAGTCTCTTGTGGAGATTTATGAATTTTACGACTCAGTCTGTTGTGTTTCTGCCACAAACCACCGAGGCGTTCTGGATTGACTCCATGAGGTTTTGTACAGTCATAAACCAAAACACAGGAAGATTCCAGGTGAGAGACAAAAACTAAACTGGCAACAGTCATATGGAGGACAGATCTGATTAATCTTCAGTGCCTCAGCATGCAGAAAACACCGTTGAGGAATGTTGCAGAGTTCTTCCACTGAGGTCTCAGACAAGCCTCAACAAGGCTGACTGGAGTGTGATATTCAATTAGTCTCTCCAGAAGGAAGAAACAGAAAGGCAGCTGTAGTAACTGAGGACTCAGTTGCATTGAAGAATCTTCCACAGTTGTCTCTCCTCTCTCTCTGGTTTGTTGTTGTTGTAAATACCTAAACTAATCCCAACTGTGACACTGACTACATCCCTGAAAAGGTCTTTAGCAGCACAGCTCCAAAGCAGAAGATCCGGTGAGAAGCCTAAAAACCCTTGCAGGAGCTTTGTTACTCTACTTCTCTGTAAGTCACTCACTCTTGTTTGCAGGAAAGGGGAAGGGTTTAGTTATTGCTGAGAGCAGTGACACTGCAGGGTAGCGTCAGAGTGGCTTGACCTCTTCCTCCAGCAGTATGAGAGCTTGCAGAGTCCCATGAGGTCGCCGTGGGAGCTGAGGACAGCCCACCATGAGTCTGTTTTCTACAGGATATCCAATACCAAGACGAATATGCCAGAGCTCAACGTAAAAGTTTAGGTATCAAGTTACAGTCTGAACATTTTCTGATATTTAAGGCAAAGCCAAAGCAGCAAATGTGAATGTTTGAGAGACTGAAAAATACTCCTACATTGAGACAGTTCCAGAGGAACCTTTTGGTGTGCCCCGACTTGTCAAAGAGAGATATGACTCCACTGCATGGCTGGCGGGTGTTTTTGTGTCTGGCAGAAGTTTGCTTGGTTCAGCCTTGGTTGACACGTGAGATCAACGGGCCGCCTGACCAGACGCCGTCCTGCTGCTGCCCTGCAGCTACATAATTACATGGGGATATTGTTAAAGTTGGTGCTGGGCAAGGTGGTGGGACGGGGGGGAGTCACACTTACAAAATGTAAAGCCCCAAACCACAAGATATTCAGTTTACAATGATATATAACAAAGAACAGTATCAAATCCTCCAGAGAATGTCACAAAGTTTGCTTGAAGAATTACTGGAACAATGAATGTAATGAAATTATGGAGAAACAACTGAATACTTAAGACTAAATATTGGTACAATTACCAATCCTGATATATATATATATATATATATATATATATATGATATGATATGATATGACATATATATATCATATTATATATATAATATGAAATGTACATATACAAGACAGTTTATAAAGATCCCTCACAGGAGGACATCTTGAGGAATCCACAGGATGATATTCCTGCTACTTTTCAAACCCCAGATGAAAAGCAGAAACTTACTTAAAGGAGGTGTCTGAAGATACATTTCACAACTTCTCTACGCTCATTAACTTTTCACACATTATATGATGTGCGTCAGAAGCTAAAACATGAGATGTTGGTTCAGCCAACAGACTATTGACTCAGAGGTGAGATTACACCCCTGCCATACACACCCTCCATCTGAAACCCAACAACAGATTCCCAACAATGTTTCAACCTACAGGAGACAGCAGCAAGAACTCGCCGTTAAAGAAATGCGCTTGAAATTAAGTCTTTGAAACGTTTGTTGGTGTTATTGCAAATGGTGACATCTTCATGCACCATTCCCCAGAGGGAATATTTATGTTTTCATTTGAGACATTTTTAGCAATTTCCCTAGCACATTTTAACCTCAGGGAAAAGTCTTGAACCTCTGTAGTGTCTTTTCTGCGTAATTCAATTATGGACGGGCAGTTTAACTATGGCACACACTAGTGCTACGAGCCATACAGTGATATAGATTTGTCTTGAGAATGTGTGAACCGGCACCTGGCTCTAGATTAAATCAATCACTTAAGTGACTCATAAAAAACAGGGCGCCTAAAGCATATCAGTTGTTTGCCAATGACAACTTCCTCAATGTGACCATCATTTCTACTTTTGCTTACACTTTGTAACACTTAAAGGTTTCAAACATTTCAGTTACTGACAAAAGGGGCACTCGTAGCGTGGCAGCAGTCAAAGCCACCACAACCACTTCCCTAAGCACTAAGTGAACACTGCAAACTTAAAAGACAATGCGGTATAGACATTCAAGAATACCCTCCAAACGTGTTTCTCATGTGGTTGGTGAATGTATTCTTATTTTTCCTACATTATTCATTTAACCACTTTAACTAAGATCAAGAATATGACTCTTTTAATATATATATATTACTTGTGCAATACATAAAGTATTTATAAAGAGGTTTAAACCACACTTAAGTCTATTAAAGGTGCACAAAAAATTAAGTTTGCCTGATTTCCTGCTGGTCTAGGGGTTTAAGATTTACACAATGACCATATAATAACAACATTCCTAGATTTAGCTTCTTAACTCTCATTTCCTGTCACCTCCCTGCTGTCCTGTGAAATATTGGCAAAATGGCCCTGATAGTGCTTTACCATTTGAGTTATGCAGGGAATCAAACCAACAATTTCTTCCAAAGTACTCTATAATAACAATAACAATAATCACTTGAGGTATTAAGTGACTCTGATAAATATGCAATCATAAAAACTTGAATAATTTAATTAAAACACTTTTTGTCTTCAGTGTATCTACCCTAGCGAAAAGCAGATGAAGTCATTGGCGTCATTTAAAATCATACACAGTACAGAAACATCAATATTGTTATCACAGGTCAGTACAGATGACTCCATCAGCCTAATAACTGCAAAACAATATATATTAAAACAGCAGGCAGGAGCAAGACACAGGTAACGTGCCACACACAGTAGGCCGACGACATCGTGTCATCGTAAAGTGACGCTAAACATCCGCAGCCCTTCAATCTGGATTGATTTTGACTGGACTGACAGTTGTGTGCGAGTGCATTTGGGAAGTGAGTGGATGGCGGACACTGCCTCAGGGCAGAGCACCTGACAACACTGAGACGTTTGAACATTACACAGGCGGGCAGCAGATGACCTCACTTAAAATGTAGCGACTGATTGGCGTAAATACACACATGTTTACACGCTGCAGGCTGGACAAGCCAGTGAAAAGTTACTAATAAAAGTCTCTTCCTTACTGCACCCCTGATTTTACTCTTTGACACACCTAGTAACATTTTCTTAATTGCTTTTATCCAAATTCTGTCTGGGAGTTAGATTCGCAAGGGAGCTTTTCTCATCAGAGTTTAATAAGAAATGTGCTGGTTGAACAGACTTGAGCATTAACTGGATTAATGAACAGCGATGAGAGGAAGTGGAGGTGCGTGTGGCGTCTGTGGGAGGCTCTAAGTAACAAATATCATTTTAGAGCGAACGCCACACAACATCATTAAAACCAAAGGAGAAACACCAACACTACTGTTGCAAACAGCTTGCAGCCGCATGAAAGAGATCGTCCTCCACCTAAATGTTGTTGAAGCTCATTAAATAATTTTCTGCAAATAATTGAATTTAACAGTTACTTAAAAACATCTACACTTTAATTTTTTTCTTTGTGTTTACAGACCAGACTAAAAAATGAGGGCTTTAGACAGCAGGGTGAGTTTCCTTCCATGCAACTTTCCCCCCCGAGTTTCCTCAAATGACCTACAGGTCACGGTTGTGTACATGGAAAATATATTTCCTACGTCACTACCAGCCGGTACTGCCTTTTCTCGCATGGCCATGGTTAGTTTCTATTTTAAAAATCTGAAAATGACGTCATGATGTTACTCTGATATTTATAACATTTTGTTCTGAAATGACGAATAATCTCCACTCATCACAATGCATATTGTGGTTCTGCAGATATTGTTTAAACATTGTTATTTGAGACACGAAAGACATCTATTCTGACGTAAAACAGACACATGCTGCCTGTTTTCAGTCATGAGGAATGAGTAAATAAATGAAGGTACAGCGCTGAGCGTCAGCCTTGTGTTTACTGCAGCGAGGTGTCCCTTACTCCTCTGAACTCAGCTTTGTCTCTGCTAAATAGAAACCTCAGGTCAGACTAGCAGCTGGGTAGCTAGGTAGCTGCTAGGATCCTTTCCCCTCATTATCCGACCTGTTCCAGGCCTGCTGAATGCAGCACTGAACACCTTAGGCACAAAACAAGAAACTCTCTTTCATTGCAAGAACAACGAGCTCCATTGAGATGACATCAATCCCGACGTCAACAAAATCATCATTTCCCACAGTTACCTTCTCATCAGACAATGGAGCTTTTTTGCCTCAGAGAACCCATGACACACATCTTGATGACGTGAAAAAGCTGTGTTTTTAATACTGAGAAATGCCCTATTACCTATCAGCCCCTGAAACGAATGCATGTACTCGAGTTGAGCGGGGTCACAGTGTCAACTCTCACTCGTCCAAATTAAGTTACTACCTTATCTAGACCAAGTCAAAGGGCTTCTTATTAATAATACTACCTGGGTGTGTGTGCCAAGGTGAAGCGCCTCTGCAGGGCGATGCTACGGTTCATGAGGAGCTTGCGGAACAGCAGAGGAGAGTGGCGGGGGGAATCTCGAGGAGAGTCACAGGGGGACACCCTTGGGGATCCACAGGGCGAGCCAGACGTTGACTGCGGTTTTAGCTGGATGGGCTGAGGGCTGCTGAGTGGGAACAAAGCAGCCTCCCGGGAGCTTTCCCAGAGGGCCCCACTCATGCTGGCGTGCGAGGGAAGAACAAAATCTGATCTCTTATGCTGATCTCTTGTGTAGCCCTCTCAGTCCTGACAGGTAGTCCAGGCCGTCCATTTCAAAACAGCAGAATTCTTCCAGGGAAATCAGAAAATAACTCTCAAGTCTGTCTTGTAACGCACGTCGTGCTCAGAGACACTTGTGGGAGTCTCTAAATTCTTCAGATCCACTTTTTCTTTAGAGCTTGAAAATCTTCATTACCTTTCCTAACAGAGCGATCTGCGGGCACTCTTGATGGACACGGACACGAGTGCAGGACTGAGCCCTCCCCTTGGGAGGAAACTCTGTTTACATAGCGCTGAGCCCTGCCTAAATATGGCCAGGCCTGAATTATAGCGTTGTTAGCTTGTACCGCGGTTGAACTAGCTTTGTCCAGCAGTCCCTTCATGCAGGAGTAAACCGTCAACCACACCAGTTTACATCTGTTTACTTCCTCAGCCCATCAGTGCACAAACATCAACCAATGATCACCGCTCTGCCTGTGCAGACACATGCCAGAGCTGCGTTACGCCGAGAGGCTTGCAGCCTGGAAAGATTTTCACTGTGCTGGTCAGTGGGGCCCCTCTCTGTCTAAAAACAGAGCTCGCTTGAGATAAAAGATAACGGGAAGCCTGGAAATGTCACTTCAACTTTGAGTCGCAGCTCAAGTGAATGGTGCTTTCCCAACGGGGCTGAGGAGTGATGGAAAAACAGAGATGAAGCAGAGTTTCATCTTTGACCCAGAGACAGCCAGTGACCTAAACCTCCTCTACCCAAAACAAAACCCTGGTAATTCAGCCAAAATAAGCAAACTGAAGTCTCAAATCTGCTTGCACCTAAACATTTCCCTTGACAAGTAGCACCTTGTATACATAACAGCTCAGTTCATTCAGTTAATAGAGTTGTCATTACACCTCACGTGCAACTTACAATACATCGCCTATCTACTCCAGTGAAACAGCAAACAGACAGGTTCACACTATGTTCAATTTCAGGGATTCAGAGATCCTAAAGGTGGTGGTCAGCTGTGTGTCAGGCTTCAGGCGTATTCATCCTGATGCTTATCACTAACATGCTAAAGATGGCGGTCGACAAAAGCAAATGACCCGTACACTGGAATATTTTGACTGTAACTGTGATCTGGGGACGCATTTCTGTCTCAGTTTTAAAACTCAGAAAGAGAATCAACTTGAAGGCACTGTGAATCATATACTGAATTTCAAATCTTTTGAACTTCTTCATCTATTATTCAAACTATTTAAACTACATTATGCAAGATCCTCTTTCTTTTTAAAACTTCTTTTCAGCCTTCTTTGTTATCAAGATGTTCATTGCTCTACCATCTCAGCTCTACAATTATCACAGATCACCAGTCGATCAAACAGCGTGACTACAATGTCTTTATGCTAAGGTTTTCTGTTGACGCAGTCTGAGTTTCTGTGGGTAGTGCTCTTTCCTTTGTCTGTTCAATCATAGCAACATGAGAGCTGCACACACCAAGAGATTAGAACAAGAAATGTTTACGCTCTTGTTAACTACCTATAAGTTAAATCAATGTGATGAATAGCGGGGTGAGGGGAGGTTCGACTAAAGTGATACTTAATATAATGTAATACTTTAAATCCACAACTATTACCTTTTTAGTTATGCCTGTAAAGAATCTAAAGAACATCTTTATGACAAATCAGAAAATAAGTCCAACATTTATTATCTGTCATTTCTCTTTGTTACTCTGCATCCATTTTCATGAAGCAATGAAGTTATGAGATAGAAGGGCTCTTGAGCCTGAGGGGCCGACTGCCAAAGTACTGATTTAACTCGGGAGGGGTCAGGAGGGGGCACTGCAAAGAGCTCGCTAACAAAAACACAGCTGTTGTATGAAGTGCTGCCAAATGTGACCAGCAGATGGTGCCCACGCACAAACACACAGACAAATGCACTGACAAAACAAATTGCCCCAAATGACATAAACTCATCATTACGAAATGTTAAATAACCCCGTGAGGTTTTGACTTGGAGAAACTCAACTTTAAAAATGTTTTCTGGCATATGGTGACACATTCATCCAAGGCACCTCACAGCATCTTAACTGTATCTGCAGCAAATGAGGCCCTAGTTGGTTTTGACCGTCTTAACCCTGGAAACAGTCCACATCATCTCCTAAAACAGTCTACCATTAAGCCTGTGACTGAATGAGGGGTTGGCAGAGTGGGAGGAAATAATTGAAAACGTAAAATAAAACTGTAGACAGCGTAGGCCCAGTCAATCAAACGGTTGCCATTATGAGTCAATGGGGAGAAAACATGAGGAGCTAAATCCCATGGCTTTTCTTAAAGTGACTAATGCCAGGATATGTGGAACTATTTATTCGACTGAGTCACATACCCTTCCTCCTCCCACCAACACTAGATCAAACACACAGTCACACTACCGGGGCTGGTTGAGCTGAAACACACACACACACACACACACACACACATTCATTTTAAAAACACACAAACGTGTGTTAGATATCCACCCTTTGAAGTTAAAAGTATGCGCACTACACTTTATCCATTAACTCCAGTATCTGTAGGTGTAACTGCATCATACTGCATCTCACATACTCAAACATAGAATTTTAATAAAAAGGGATGAAAACAACCCTAACTACATAAACACAGTTTAATCTACACACTGCCAGGAGCAGCTCCGACTGAAAGCTTCTCTCTCAAGGCTATGTTTTTAATAAAAAAGAGATTTCCTTCTAAAGAGTGTGTATTTTCAGTAATTAAGCTTCCAAAATGAGTTACTCTTCAGGAGCTTTGCGCAAGGGGAAGACAGAGACCCAAGCTATCACAATAAGTGACAGGAGATTTGGGAGTTATTTCAGTGTAAGTGGATCTAGAAGTAGGCAACAGTTCAACACAGAATGACATGTCATGACAATGACATGCAAAAAAGTTTTTCCGAGGACCAAACTGTATCTCATACAGACATACATTTTTTTTTTTTAAAGATGGAGGAGTAGATCTGCAATATGCACCCTTTTCACAATAATTGCATATTTTTATTGTAGCTTTTCATTTTAGGATGCAAACCATTTTAAATGAGTGTTAAATGTGGGTTCGGCCAGCAGTTGGCAGGATGTGGTTATCAAGGTGACTACTTCTTCTGTGTGGAAGGTCTGTGTGTGCTACAGGCATCAACATGACATCCATCAGACGATGCAGCGTACCGTGACACAGCTGCTGCTGGTTGGCCTAAATCACCAGCATTCATTTTCCTAAGAAAATAGCAATGTTGTTGATTTCTTACACCTTTGCTGTGTTCAGTGTTCAACTTATTTGAACTTTGACCCTGTTTGCTGCCTTTGAAAGTGCCAATCCAATCAGGTTACAGCTGACTGCAATGCTTAAACATGGAGAGCACATCTATATTGACAGGTTACAGAGAATGACATTTTCATTTTTCATAAAAGAATGTATTGATATTGTTTTTCAAGACAAAAGTGAGCATTGATTCTGTGCTCAACTCAGCAGTAAGTGCAGCTCAGAACAAATACAGTACTGCATGTGTAGGCAGCCCTATGACTGATGATAGTTCATCAAGGTGACTGACAAGTGGTGGCGTGGGAACCTGACAAACTGAAAGGGAAGGAGGGCTGAAAAACTAATAATTTCAATCCATCAAGGAGGGGAAAAAAGCATTTTGTAACTTGCACAGAAGAATAACTTGATTGTTAACAACTTGATAACTTGATGTTTCTAAAAGGCAGGGACGCACACAAACAGTTTGAGAGGCTGTGGCTCAATTTAGGTAAAGGGCACCCCAAAAGGTTGGAACACTACATTATATGAAACACTACGTTGCAACACAAACACACTCGTTCATTTCTTACATACGAGTACAAGCAAGCGTATACGCACGCACGCACGCACGCATGCACGCACACACGCACGCACGCACACACTTGATCAGGAAAAAAAAGATATACAGTATGATCCAAATATCAAATATTTCTTTCATAACCACACTGAATAGCAAAGTCCACATACAGAAGCTAATGTATGTTAAAAACACAACATAATTAAAAAGAAAAAACATAACGCAAAATATTTCTTATGTTATGTGAGTAAGAATTAAGTTACACAGTGTTAATTATGATTCACCTGCTAAGCACCAAGTTAAATGCCTAAAATGTACTGAAAAGGTAAAAGGGGGAAAACAGGGTTACAGAGTGAAGAGCGATGCACAGCACGGAGATAAGCTTGTCCAGATGGAATCGTCGAGTCCCAGCCAGCTCCCGGGGAAGCAGAGCCAGGAACACGAAGAGGCTCATTCTGGACAACTTCCTCTTGAAAAGGCAGAGAGCTGGGATCAGCGCCAGAATCCTATATTGTAGAGACTCACACCAGGCTCTCAATACGTCCCTGCTGATCAAATGACTACAGATCACCCCCCCCCTCCCATTTATATCTGTTGGTGTCTACCTTCAAATGTTACGTTTAATGGCTGGTTGTGAAGCACTGGAAATAACAGATGTTAAACGCTAACACTAAAACTCAAAAATCTAAAAAGTATTTCCTCGCTGCAGACCTAGATGGTAAAATAGCCAAGGGTTTTTTTTTGGCCTTGTTTTCCTTCAACCTGATCACTATTATTTTTAGATTAATGTTATGTTTGTTGAGCATACAGATTATGCTAAATACATTTAAATTAAGGATTAGTCACTCATTATTTTGGACAGTTGCTGCTAAAGGTTTCTGTTTATTCAAAATGACTCATCATATTTGGCAGTTGGCGTTCAGTGTTGACAGGCAATTATGACGCTAAAGATAATCAAATACCATCTAAAAACACAACACTGTTAAGTGTCAGTACAGTGCAACATTTAAGCGAAACCCTTTATCCACCTCGCAATATTTCCTAATGAAGGTTAAGTGTGTTCTGAGTATCTATGAGGTAAAGTATAAACAAACAAGTTGACGTTGCACTATTATATTATACTACTACCATAAAAACAGTCTTTCACAGGTGAGTTTTCAAGGCAACTTTAAACTGAGATCCAAAGAGGCCAAATCATTTCTGCCCAGACTGAAAACAATTGCACAAACATTTTAAGTTAATGGGAACAGTGCATGATCGTCATGTCCAAAGCTGACACTTGTTAATATAAAGTGTGATATGCATATACTGCACATAAAGCTTTGGGCGTGCGACTGCTGCTGAAACGATTAGCATTATTATTTTATTCAATTTCTTCATCATTTTATTGCTGAATTGTACTACTTATTTGATTTTATTATATTTTTACTATTTTATTATTATATATTTACTTTGTGTAGTATTCTATTATATTATTTGCTTGTATTTTCTTTTATGCTTATCTGGTTGTTTTCGTGTGCATTAGTCTGTGTGTCCATTTTAACTTCCTATGCTTTGTCAATCGCTTGTAAAGCACTTTGAATTACATTTGATTTGTTTGAAAGGTGCTATATAAATTAACTTTGATTGATTGATTGGTTGATTGTTGTTAGTCGAAAATTGATTAATCTTTACATTTATCAATCAACAACATTCATTGGTGAAATATCTTAGTCTAAGTATCTTAGTAACGGATTTGCATGATGCTGTCTTAGTGTGAGGAAGCTATTGTCTGTGATTTATGAACTGTTGCCAAATAGCAATGTGGTGCATGTGTGATGGCAAACCTTATAACTGTAAATCCTTGCTGCAGCTTTATGTCTTGCCCATGCATATCACAAACATCTCCAGGTAAGCACATGATCTATCAGCCATGTGCTACTCATCTGAGCTATCAGCCTGAAGTACAGCCCTTCTCATCTGAACAGTCCACAACATGAGATGCATTTATCACATACAAGGGCCGTCCATGTGTCTCATTAAATGGCAGTCTTGTTGGCAGCTTCTCAGCACTGCTGAGATGGTCACAAGGTTAACCAATGCCATTAGTTCATGAGAGTCATGACAATGCTAAGCAAAAAATGTAAAGTAAATAAAATTGACAATGTGTCTTGCTGTTCTACTGGTTCATCTGACCTTAACATTTGGGTACGTTGAGGTGACTGTGATGAGCAATGCCTGGTTCAGACTGTCAGAAAAAGACTCGACCATCACATATTTCATTACACAACCTCAGATCTAAATGTCTGTCAGGGTCTGCTGCATCTCCTAGGCAACTGGGAGCTCCTCAATGGCAAACAGTATGTTGTTATTCAAACTGAACGTCTGCTGTGGTTCTGCCTCCGCTTGGTGACCTTGCATGCAACTGGGGCAGCAGAGCTTGTGTAGTTAAACACTGCGGATGCGAAGATAATTGTTCAGGTGAAAAAAAACAAACCTGAGACTTAAGCGATGAAGGAAAAAATGTTCCGATAATGTTAAAAGTTGTTCATGTGTCATGCCAGTGATTATATCATTGTCAGTAAATACTGACAAGGCTTCAAAGAGGTTTTAGGAGTTTGTCGGATTTCACTCATAATAAGACTTCCTCGTAAAGGGTTTGTATTTAAAAAAAAAAAAAGGTAGACAGCTGTAGGGATTTGGACAATGGAAAAGTGTTTTTAATCTAAATGGTTCAATCTGCTGCTGAAAGAAAAGGTCAAAACAAAGGAAACAAACAGGGGGAAAAAAGCCCATATGGCACTCAGTTTGATCTGCAAACACGGAGTTGTTTTTAAAAGAAATTGTCGCCGCAAACGGTAGCACAGCTAACATGGGCGAAAGTCAAAAGTCACAGAGGCTTTGAGGAAAACACAATGCATGGTGGATGTGATTCTGTTACAAAAAGAAGAGAGGAGGTGAGATATGATATCTAACAACTTGTATGTGTTAGAAAGCTAGCATGGGAGGGGTTGTAATATCACTATATATCAGTGCAACTTAGCACTGCAATACTTGTCCTGGAGATGAAAACCATAAACAGTTAAATTGGTTTTATAACCCAGAGATTTCAACTTGGGTGGCACATTCACACCATTTCACTTGTAAAGTTTGAACAAAATCAACCACTGATAAATAAACAACATCATTCTGTCCTGTCCAATACTATGAAAGGCTACAATATACTTCTGTTCCTGTCAATAAGAGTGCGACCTTCGTCAGCCTGCCTTGTTAAAGAGGGGTTATAAAAGTTATAGTGCTCAAGTCAAATTCTGAGTATTATTGCAAAAAGAAATGACACCCGTGTTAACAGCCCCTGTCCTAATGGTCTGTCAGCCTCTCAGCGGGTCTGCTCTACGAAGACAGTGCTAAGAGTGTTAAAAAAAAAAAAAAGCTATACGACTGTGATGTTCTGTTGCTTTAGTAAGCAAACCGATTGGTGTCTTTCCTCTTATCCATCTCAATTTAAATCACAAATTCACATTGCTGCCTGTCTGCTTTGCTTTGAGATACCCATCTGTGAATAATGGATAGGAGACTGACTTCCCACCACCAGCATCTCCAAAGCCCTCAGGCAGCTTTACAGCTCCACTCACACGTGGCTCCGCAAAAACACATCACCTGGTGAGAAGAGACAGGCGAGGCTGCAAATGAACAAGGACGACCCGCATTGAAAACCTCTTCATCGATAACACTTTGATTACCTCATCCCTCAGCCTGGCAAAGGGACACAATCAGTGGCACAGCAGGTACATTTTAATAGTCGTGTTGCCATTTCTGAAATGCCACGTGTTTAACAGATTGATTTTAAAATACATGCAGAATTTTTACAAATCAGGTTGTCAGACACAGAGAAAATCTTCAAACAATGGCTGTTTTCTGTACAATCAAAAAACATTAACTGGTGAAATATGTATAGACAATAGTTAATCAATTAGAGGTCTACAGGATGTTTTTTGCTGCACTCAGTAACTCCCACAACTCGTTGAACTAAACCTGCCTACCAGCCCACTACCTGTAGGCTGTGTGAGTTACCATCTCATCTCATTCATATTTTAGTAAAGGATTTACATGATGCTGAAGTATTTCTTTTATAGGCCTTGACTGTGCAAATTGACAGTGTAAAGCATTAAATGTGGGTTAAAAGGTCCTTGTGAAAAGGTAGCCTTCAATCACACCAGTAACATACTAGATTAAATAACTCAAAAGCAGAGAATGAATGCACTGTCAAGGCATTTTTTCCACTACACCTCAGAACCAGGTCAAATGTTAACCATGAAAATGTGTTCTTTGTAAGGATAAAGCCACTTTTAGTCATTATGTTTGCCAACTTCAATTCAGAAGACAGAAATTGTTAGATTTACTGCAGTTGTATCAGCATTAATACCACTTTGGGGAATTGGCTTAATTTAGAAACTGCATATGTTCTTCACTTCTGGGAGGTGGAACATTTCAACACCGGATTGTGAGGAAAGTGTTACCAGAATGTGTTACAAAAGCTGAGGAGTGTTCATTTACACATGTCCAATCTGCTTCTGTTCCCATCCCATTACACTGCTTCATTTACATTTACTATATGTTTGCTTATCAGCAGCACTGGCAGGTGGTGAACCTTCAAGTTATCTAAGAAAGTTTTCAAAGGATTTGCAAGCTGGTATTTATCTTACACTGTGCAGTAGACGGCATAAAAAGTCATAAAAACTATCTATTCACAAGTTTATCTGAGCTTCTCCAATCCTTATACTGAAGTAGTTGTAAAGACAGAGAACAGAAGGTAGGATTGGTCTCAATCCAGGGGAACATAGAAAAAACTGCACTTGGAGAAAGCGAGTTAGAAAACAAGGTATGTAACCCGGCACTGTGTCATTGGAGCTGCCAGCATCCAACAACAAGCCTGTGAGTGCGCTGTGCTGGTATCACCTTTATCTCACTCGTTGTCTCAGTCATATGTGATGTTTTCTGTTTTATTCACTATAAACTGCAGTAAAGGTTAAGCATCCATTCACAGGACGCCACAGGCAGGAAGAGCCCATTCAAAACAGAGGGGAACTCACGGATGAGCAAACCTTTTGACAGTCATTGATACTGTTTCAACTAAAAGGTCAGACTTTTGTTTCTCATTCTGGATGAAGATGCTGGGTGAGACTATGAGGCTCACGGTCAGTGAAAGGTCAGAACATTAGGGGGCTCGCAGCCTTTTGGGGAAACATTTTTGATTCCACTGACTATTTCTCTCCCTCGAAAGTAAAAAAATAGCATGACATTTAGAGGCTTGTGCCATTTTTCTTCCCTTGACACCTGTAACATTAACAGGAAAAGGTTTCTATATTAATCTTATTTGTTAATTGGTATAAAACCAGTTTATTAGCACTGCTTGCATATCCAAAACATTACAGAGGCACTGGAAACATTGTGGTGAAGGGTGTTGTATTGGTCGAAAAACGTATATATACTTATATATATATACCATATTATATTAAACTTATAAATATGGTGCACTATATAGTAAATAGGGAGTTGTTCCAGCCGCAGCCCATAGCATACGGCAGTGAAGGTAAGAGAGGAGTCCTATAGCCAGTACATGTTTGTACAAACAGCAGAGGCGACCTGCATCATTCTACCCAACACTGAAACAGTGTCAGCTACCCAGTAAACATTAACTGTGCATCTCAGCCCAAAGATGCATCAGTAAAGTACGTGTAAGTAACAACTCCAGTATCACTGCCAAGTCACAATTCATTTCGAAAGTCTTGCCATCTGACGAGTACAGGAACTCCGCCTCCATTTGTTTGCCAATACATATTGCCCGATTTGTTTCTGTAATGCACGATTCATATGAATAGAATTTCTATTCTTCACTTGCAATAAGTTTGCCTAGCCGAATGGACAAGTTTCCTGGTAGTTGTTTTATTGTTCGCCATTGTCTTAAATCTAAGCAGCAGGTTGATGTAATGAATGTGTTTCTCAAACCCGTCACGGCTCTCAGGCGAGTGCAGTATTACAACAGTTCTCAGTTCTGAACTGTTCCTATAACCAAACACTTAAATCAGGAAGTACAGATGATAAAACTAAACTAAAACACAGAACAAGGAAACATTTTAGAGTTATTGATGAGTTCCAGCAGCTGATTATAAAGTTACCAATGCAATTAACAACTATTCAGTAATACATTGGATTTTTGATTCTACTGCAGCTGACGCCCTACCTTTACTCCTCGGCACAACTCATCCTTAACAAGGAGCATAACCACAGCTTCTGCCACACCACCTGCCACTGTTTGCTCGTCGTGTAAAAGATTCAATCATGCAATTGACATACCAGCTGCTGGCACTCCACTTAAGCAGTTTTTTTCCACGACTTTGCCACTACTTAACATGCTCCAAATGGAACGCATTCAGTATTTTTCAGCCTTTGTGATTTGAAGTGTCAGGAGTTCACTGAAAAAGGGCTTTTTATTAAGATTTAATTAAGATTTGTGTCGGTGTCCGTCTTTATACGTGGCCGTTAAAAATGCTTTTGGTGTAAGCTTGATGTGGTGTTCACCAGGTCCACCCCAAGGTCTGAGAGTCTATCATGGGGATTACAGGTGTGTGTGTGTGTGTGTGTGTGTGACACATGAAAACTTGAATGTGTAAATGAGAGAAAAGAAAAGCTAGAGACTTCCCTCAAGCGGCTGAGAAATCCCATGAGATACAAACAGCCATTACCTTTGTGGCTAGAAACACGCTACTCCATATGTTTATGCTGTTTGTTTCAAAGCCAGTGACTCTTGAAGCTCAGGTTCAGCTGTTTTTGAGTTTAGGGACAAAGAAGAGCAGGAAATATGTCGTCTTGAAGGTCACCCAAAATTTAGAACCTGAAATCACCGTTTTCGAAAGTGATTGTAGAAAATCAAATATTTATATTGGTCAAACTTAGAGTCCGTGATTGATGTGCAATATAACTGTTATCATTATTACCATTATCATTACAGTGAGGGGAGGAAGTCGATGGTGGCAGACACAGATATGTCGATGTTGGCAACAGAAGACGTCTACTGATTGACGCTCATAGAACCAAGAAACTGTCCACACAAAATAAAAACAAGTCACAACGTCTGCTGTGAAAAGGGTCTATACTTCATTTTTACATTTTCATTCATATCTGGTCAGGAAATGTCACAATCTACAGCTTAAACATATGTGTGTAAGATTTGCTATCCACATATCAGCTGACAAGAAATGTCTGAAAGATGACTAGCATACACAACAGCTTTAAGAAGCTCATTGTTACAAAAGTTACAGATTTAATTGCAAGGGTCAAAAAGCCTCACCTAAATCATCACAACTAACACGGTAACTTGTAGGTAACAATATTTATTTTGTACTTCATTCCTGCCTGGTCAGTTGTTTGTACTCCATAGCAAGTTAACACGGCCTTCAGTTGATATAATCTGAATCTGCATTTTGCTCTTAAGTTTCAAAGTCTCGTTCTGTGTGTGTATATAGGAGATTTTCCAGCCGCCACAATTTAATTAGATCTGATCAACAGCATCTCAACCAGGGAACAGGACCCAGCCTTCTCTTTACAGTGATTTAAGCTGTTTAGGTGGGTGTATGTTAACATACAAATCATGCTTAATGCAGGTTTAATTCTGTTAGGAATAAATGAAAATACAAATTATTACTTTAACCAAATTATAACAATCTCTTGAGGCAAAAGGTGTCAAGTTGATTGCTGTTAGTGCAGAACCAACATCACAGACCTGCTGTGAAGTGAATTTGAGAATACAGCACAGATTTGGGCTGTGCCGCGTGTAATATGTAACATACCCCTTGGTTGTGCTACATAAAGCATTTTCAGTCTTTCAGTAACATCTCAAGTCCTAAAGTTGCAGCGAACACCCTCGTTTTGTTTTGACACGTTTAGCCACACGCTAAATGGTTCCAAACCCCATTTTATTTTTGTGTGCACAGCTTCAAATAAGATCAAGGAGCACCATCCATTTTGTTTTTCTCTTTTAGATGTTGCAGCAGTAACTTCTTCACAATGGACTCAAAACAACAACAAGTGTAACAAGTACTTATTACTAACAAAGCTTACGTTTATGTCCCTTACTGTATGTAGTATACAGTGCAGTGAAGTTAATTATATTATTTCACGAGGACCGATTCACAGCCCCTTGATTCTGCCATTAGGCTTGCATTTGTTTTTACAAAATTAAACAAAACCATTTAATATTTTGGTTAATTTAGCTATTTCATATTAAAATATCATGTTTTCACAAGACAGCAAGAAAACCAAGACAACACGATGCGAGTTATTGTCTCCACCATGATCTGTTTTATTTCTGACAGTTAAACTGATTTGCATCCCAGTTAATCTGGTAATAATATAATGAAATGAACATGCTGTAACAGTATCAGGTTTAGAACATCAACAGGGAGACGACTGTTTGCAATGTTTCCCTGCAAGATGGCCAGGCCTTCCTGCTTAAACAGGAAGATGAATCCCATTCTCTGCTTTTGTCTGAGTAATCAGCCCAGAGATACCCCTTGACTCAACACGCCAACAGATCTGCATTGATGTGATGAATCAGAGTCATTATGCCTACCGCCTCCTGTTTGCTCCTGGAATGGATCTGTTGTCCTTGCTTCTAATATTACCGGTCAAACTAAAGCAATTACAGATATTACAGATGTATTGTTTCTGTGTGAGGTGGCGAGGAGTGGAGGGCACGGGGAAAGATCTGAAGGTGATTAAACTGTTGCCAACAAGCAATCAGCAGGTGAAGTGGCAAGTATCGCCAAAATAGCTGCATTTAAATAAACTGCTGATGCGGCTTACAGTACCAGATGTTGCTGTCAGTCTGCACAATAGTTAGTTTTCTTTTTGTGCTATATTGATTATAGTCTTACTGGTGTATGCACTGCTGTAGACTGTACAGATGACTGTCTTTAGGCACGTTTGATCATTAAAACTATGTAAATACACACTCCGCACACACAAATCAAAGAAAATGCGAGGTTTGTAGTTGTGATCAGCTGCTACCTGCTTTGTCTTGAGAAACAGGACAATGCTGGTTTAAAAGGGCTTCTTTGTGCCAGTTTATGTGCCGTTTGGTTAAACATTACGTTTTGTAACCTCTTGCACATGGCCATCAGTCAAATGTTTGATGTCTATACACCGCCCAGTTTATAGTGACTTCACAGGTCCAGTCAGTTACTAGTAACCAAGACCCAATACTCGAGTCGTGTAAGATCACATTCTGTTGCAGCGACTGTGAGTGTCCATGTGTCTGATACCTGACATTATCCAAGCAAACCAGCAATCAGCTCTGATCACATAGTGAGTTCACACTGTAATCATTGCAGGAAAAGTTTGTTTTGTGAGATAAGAGTGCGAAATGTAAAGTGCAGGAAAAATAAAAGGCATTTGACCAACAAAGACCTCTATTCTGCACCGTAACCTATGACCTTAAAACGGTCCTGTTGTTAACTGTACCAATATTTGTTTTTCATTTTCATTCTCGGGTCAAAGGAATACTGTCTGCTGTTGCTGTTGTTGTTGTTGTTGTTACTCTATGAATTTTCCTATTGTTACTTACTGTATATATGTGAGTGATATTCAGTATGCAGGCAGTAACAAAACTAACAGATGCAGAGGCCTGATCTTAAACTGGCAATCACAGAATGATAATGAAATCTATTTTATTCAGAAATGTCGTATTAACAAGGGCAAAGTGTAATTTCCCTTCTATCCAACCACACACAAGAAGCAGTAAAACAACACCATCCTCGAATCATTCTGTGTCATTTCCATTTATTACCAAAAGTTGCCTAAGGAAGGACGCACTCGTTTCTCAGCTACTGACTTGGTTTAATTAGTCAAATAAAATTTCTTAATCCCCTACAATCCTCAGATCCATCCTTTTGATTTAGAAGCGGGGAATGCCAAAGTGCAGCACCCAGGGACCAGCTCCGGTTCGAGGACAATACCTTGCTCAAGGGCCAAGACAGGAATATTCCTGAGAGCATGCGAACCCCACAATGACCTTGCTGTGAGGCGATCGGCGGATGCTAAGATTGAACCGCCTGCTTCTGCCATTTGGATACAATTCCCTTTCTCTCCTGTGAGTGGGATGCCACCGGAGAGAGACAATAAAAGAAATTATTCACGTCACCGATAGTGTCTGTTGACTCATTCATATTTCTAATTTCCTGTGTATGAATCTGGCATTCATAGCTTTCACAATTCATTTTTACAGACTGACTGGAAGGCACTCCACTGTGGGCCTGTAAGTAGCAGTTGTATTATATTACCTACATTATGCTTTTCGGTTTTGAAAGCTGCACCAATGCGGTTTAAGACAGGTTGAAGATGCATAAACTGCCCTGCTAACAAAGTTTGATCCCTAACACAGACTTACATATGGGTCAACATCATGTAACACGTAGTAGCATCTGTTAAACTGGGCGAGAGACGGGAACAAACTTCAGAAACATGCAGAACTGGTTCCTTTACTATGTATATTTTTTTTTGCGTCAGATTAAATAAAGTTGCCTCTTTGCTTCAAAACTAATATTTGAAAGGTTAGAAGGAAAGTCAGCAGGCAGCATCTGTGGATGAATAATGTACGAGTCATGTTCCTACACACATTTACAATGTATAGCGTTAACTTTTATAGCTATATATATTGCTTTAACTTTTAATGTCAACACTATTTGATTTATATCAAAGGTACACCCGTGCTGCGGTCCGCTAGTGTAAATTATTTTTGCAGGGAGGAGGGCAGTGATAAATGTATTCTCTGAAAGCATAACGGGGCATCAGAGCACCACTAAACATCAAATCCTGAGTAAAATCAACAAACAAATTCATCAAGCAGGCAGCAACAGCAGCTTCCAAGAAACGCCCGACCCGTTTCTGCCACGAGCGACTGGTCTGTCTGGGAAATAAGTAAACACTGTCATTTCTGCATGATGTCTTACTACCAGCCATGGGCAAATGCACAGAGGGCAGGAAGGCAACAAACATTGTTTCAAATGAATGAAGGTTTTACATCACAGCTACATGTCTAGTTACAAACAAACACTTTTATTATGTATGTCAGGCTGAAAGATCTTCTACACAGAAATAGCGACAACACATTACTCTCCCTACAGTCCAGGCTAGCGGTTTCTCCCTCCTTCTGGTCTTTATGCTAAATAATCGCCGGCTGGCTCCAGCTCACAGACACGAGAGTTATATCTATGTTCCCGTCTAGCCAATAAGAATATTTCCTAAAATGTTGAGCTATTCCTTATAAACCTCCTCATAAAAAAAGTAAAATTGCTGTTCTTGTGTCTGGTCTCAAATTAGATGCACAGTCATGACTCATAAGATCCTTTTAACAAAAGTGTGAATGTCCAAGTAACAAGGAATGATGGTTAATCGAAATAAAAAGAATAAGAAAGTCTAAGTAGCAAAGCATTGACAAGCATGCATGAGTAGCAGCAATGCAATGCTGCTGAAAGCATAATAATCATAAAAAATAGGAAAATGATTCATTTTAATGGGGAAAAAACAAGATGAAATAAATGTTTCTTTCTTACCTTCTCCATTAAATGATCTACTGATTTACAAAATGGGGCCCTGGATAATAAGTAAGTCCTTTTAAAACGTCACCTCAGATCAGATCAGTGGACCTGAATTCATGCTTTTGGGACTCCTATTCCTAAAATGCCGTCACTATATAAACAACAGTAAGTAAGAGCAGAAAGAGGGGCGGTGTCCACTTTTTAATGATTTCATCTGTATCTGGCGTATCAGGCCACTTTTAAACGTCAACAAACAAACAAACAAACAAGTGCTTGTCATTGAGCTGGGGTAGCGGCTTGTTTTTCTAGGAAAATAATTAAACCTCATCTGATTGACATTTTGATTCTGTTGCTCTGTCGTCGGCAGAGACCTATCGAGGGGGCGAGAAACAAAGTCTATGCCGTGCTCTGTTCTTGAGACGATAAATAACATTAAATTACGCATCATGAGTCTGTTTGAAGGAGCTTAATTACATTTTCATGACCAAATACAACAGGAGGTACACCTTGACCTCTTAAGACATTTTATTATAACAGGGCCATTTTAAATTAATCATATTTGGCTTCGCGGTGAGACGAGAAGAAATCTTCTTCAGGGTTATTCTTCTAATGCAGCACTCCTGAAATCTGAGCCTGGTGATTCAGAGTACGGTTGGTTTTCATTCTCCCTGTATTCTTGGCAGATGTGTACATGTATCTGCTGCACATGTATGTCTACTGTACCTGTGTATGTACAGTATAAACACTATGTATTGACTGTATGGAAGACTTGATAACAGGTTAATGCGATTAAACCCACGATGAGACAGAAAACATGGGGGCAACAATTAAATATGAACATAACATTTAGGTTGTTATTTAATTAAGTCAACTTTAAAAACACAGTATTTTGGCATCCAATATGGCGGTAGCCTTCATAAACCCATCTATTCTGACTTCTCACTTAAACATTTTACTCTATTTATTTATCAAAGCTACTCTCTGCTACAGTATGAGCCCTTTCTGAAAAGTACAAATGTGTTAAGAGGTTTTTTAGCTTGTCTTCAACTTGTCATTTGTCTGAAAGCAGTCTCCAGCGTCCTCGGTAATTGTAACATGCTAACAGCCCAGACGAAAAACAAACTCAGAGACTGAACGGTGTCTCCCTGGACCACTGTGATTGTCTTTGGCTGAAAGTGTGGGGGAGAGGTGCAGGCTGCTTCGTGTTTCCTCTGTCAACTTTACAATAAACCACAATGATGATGATAAATCAATGTCTCAGCCACTGGACGCTCATCTTCACCTTTTTTTACGATCTCGACTCTTTTGCCGACCTCCCAAAGGGAGTAGCTGACTGCTTGGGCTCTCAGCAAAGCACTACTGACTACAAAAAGCCTTTATCAGAGGATAAAGTGACAGTAACACTGGCTGTATTGATTTCTCAGGAACTGACAGCAAATGTTCATCTAATCTAACAAGGTAGACGTGAAACTAAGGAGCTGCAGACTTCACTTCTATCTTTCTATTTCTATACATCCCACTGTATAGATGTGTCTAATTTCTTAACCAGGGATTTGATTTAACATAAAAAGTGGGAGAATAATCATCGCCTTAAGCTCAGTATAAATAAATGACTACCTTCTTTGGCAGCTTGTGTTAGCATATTTTTATTATGAGCGTGAATCATCCACTAAAGAACCACTCGAATTGTGATTCACGTGGAAAAAACATAATCAAAACTACTAAACCACAAAAATGTTAAATAAACTACAGTATATCGCATGGTATGTTTTGGTTTCTTTCTATAAAACCAATCTCGTTCCTCGAAAAGAATAAAAGAAAAATGTCTGACAACACAATGGCAGTTGTCTGAGGTTTACAAATGGGAACTAAATAGGCAGAATCCATCAGCAGCCTTTCATTTCACTTGGAAATCATCTCGCCTGCAGTGGTCGCAGTGCAGCGTTAAATCGTCTCTATTGAGTAACGCAACTTGATAAAAGCAACAGCCACGCAACAATGTCATCTGCAGGTCGGCTCATGCAGGTATGAGCGTTAAACACTACATTAGCTGTCACTAATCCGCCCTCAGAGAACTGACCACCCGGGCGTGTGCTTGTGTCCTTTGTTAACATGAGATTGGTTGGATAACATTCAGTTTTTCTGTCTCAATGGCTGTCCTCCTCCCCACCACTCTAATACCCTAGCGGGGAACCCTTTATGCCATTATTCCTGGAAAACAGATGGGCTCCATAGCAACGGGTGTAATCTTTCACCAACCCAGCGCAAGAAGTGCAGGCCGTTCCTGTTTCAAGTTGATCGTTGGTCCAGATCACAGTTTCCTTTCTCACTGCTCACGTCCGGGGAGCACAGCCACTTGGAATTCACTGAAGACACTGCAGACCTAACACCACGAGAACATCCTGCAGCCGAAAAAGACCACCAGTTCATGCCCTTTAAGAGCCGACATGCATCTATCAGCAGTAACACGTGTTGTTGTAGTGTCCTTGAGCAAGACAGTGAATGTCGGCTTGATAATTTATGATAATTGAGCCCGGAGAGCTGAATTCTCTGAATACAATTACTCTCCTTCCCTACTGAGACCTACCGTGCTTCAACTACTGATTATAGGTTCATTATGGATTCATCTGACAGTTGTTTGCTTAATTAATCTATTAAGCTTTGTTCTTTATAATGTCTAAAAGTCTAAAACTCACATAAGTTTTAATAAAATAAAGATAAGCAGCAAATACTAACTAATTGCAAAGCTGGAACTGTAGAGAACTTTCAATGAGCAAAATAATAGGCTTTTTGAGATAAAAATGCGTTCAAACAATATTATCTGAACTACTACTGAATTAAACATACTGTAATCTACTGATTTATTTTACAAAGTATCATTTTTAAAATGTTGTTTTACTTAAAACCTTTTATTTCTTCATAATATTGTACAGCTAATTTAGAAGTACACGTCAACATTTTGAAGAGAAATTAAGAAAATGTCTTCATAAGAGTTTAGGAGAATGGTTTCAACACATTAAAGAAGGAGAACGTGTCTTTTGTCACAAAGCAAAAAAAGAAGTTTTGTATTGAGGGAGTTTTATTTTTAAAACTAATCTGAGTCATCTGGGATGATGCACAATCAGAGTTATTCTGGGACAAAAAAGGAAACCGTATTCAGTGAAAAATAATATCAGTGCCAGTGGTGTTGTCTTTGCTGGCTGACTCATTGCTTTTGCTCCTACCTACAGCTCAACCTATTTGCATTCCCACCATCATCATTCAATGTTAGGCTGTCAGCGCAGACGCCATTCAAACTGTACAAAGGTAACACACCGACTGTGAGGGCGAAGGAAAGCTTTGATTGGACAGCCGAGGTAACTCATTCAACACAGGCTGATGTCAGTGAACTCAGACCATCCATTTGTATTTCAATCTCTATTTGGAATTAGTTTTCACACACACACACACATACTAAATCCTCATTTTCCCTGTCAGTGCATGTCAATCCTTGACTTGTCTTAGGATTTCCATTCATTTTCTTCATCTGAGGTCTGATAGATATCAAACTGATATCAAACGTGATTGTACGCTGCTGGGGGCTGATGGCAATTGTTCGAGCTTTTTGTGGTTAGAGATGACAAAGGGGCAAAAGCAAGTGTCACTATCCTGACACTTCAGTGCAGAGAGAGAAGTGTGCAGAAGGGCCACACGCATGGTGTTTGTCTGGTCTGATCCTAACTGTTCTCATTGCAACCGCATGAAATGGGCGGTTAAATGCCAGGAAAACACACACACACACACACACACGGTATAGCAGGTTTATATTTAGAATAAGTTTTTCTTGTACAAGACATAACCTTTTTTGACATAACAAAAAAAAAAGTGTAAACCACACCCAGATGCAATGAAGATCCACAAAACCAGTTGAAGAGGGGGATGGTTCACATTGAATAACAATCATCTAAATGGAAATTCACTTCCAAGCAGCTCAATACGTCTGACAGAATATATCAGAATACACCGTCAGGATATTGAGATCAAGCCAGGCGAGATGTTTACTGTCTGTGGACGTGAAGCGTGTGGAAATTACAAGAGGAAGTGAAGAAGAAAAGTCGTACTGCTGCCCTAAAACAAATGTTCTGTACAAGGCACATGTTAATGCCAGGGTCTTAATACTAATGTGCAGCATTTTGCAGAGACCATGCTTCACTGGTGTCAATAACCTTCCTTTTACAATCTCCCGTGTAAAAGAAAACCTGAAGGGAAATCATTTTGATTGTGATTATCTTCTCAGCGGAATATCAGCGGACAAAAAACAGCCCTTCAGCTTGTGCGTGAAAATCCTCTGAGGTGAGACGAGCTGCGGCATTGCTTGTTGACAGCAAGCAGTCTTTGGGGAGCAGAGCCGGACTGACAGCCGTTTTCATGCCTGTACAACTCTAGCAGAAGCCAATCATAGAGACGTTTTATATTATTTTATATTCAAGCTTTTTCTTGGAGAAGATACACATGTGGAGGGTCAGTGTTTGCACCCTAGAATCTTGTTAAGATGGAAAGACACTGAATCAGAGTCAAAACTAGCATGGCAATAAATCTCTACCCATAAACCCACAAAATGAGTTTTCACAAAACCCATCTTGAATAAAATACATTGACCAAGACTCATGTTACTGTAATACAATATTAATTCCATGGCTTTCTTCATTTCTCTATTTCTTTCTCTTTTTTGTATTTTCAAAAAAGTCGATCCCAAAAGCAAGGCTCTTTAGTCAAACTGAAAAGTGTAACGTACAACAAAAAGAGGTGAGGCGCAAACAGCGGCCATCAATCAGTTCCCTGGCAGCACGAGTAAGGAATGACACACTGAAGCAAGGAGGGAGTCAGAGCCCTTCATCAGCCCGGCTGACGAGGTTTTCAGAGCAGTCACCCACATCTCCTCCGTCCTCCCCCAAAGTTCAACACAAAGCCCAGCCTGAAGAACAGGTGGGCAGCCTCTGCAGCAGACACCCACTCCATCTCAGTTTGTTATTTCAAGGGGGCCTTTAATCCAGAACTCTTGCCGGTATCGTGATTAAAACCACAGACTTCTTTACTTTGTTACATGCCGGGAAGCTGATTAATTTCGACAATCAAGGGAACTAATTATTCTGTAATTACATCTGAACTTTCAATAACAATTTCTTAAGACTCCATATCAGACAGCCCAATAACGGCAGTGTTGTGTTCTCCTCTATCTGCTGAGTTACTGCCTCACAAGTCAGCAACAGCATGACGATTAAAAGTCACGTGAACTTGATTTCTCAAACAGCCTTCACATCTTTCCCAAGGATTCAGATTATTGGGTGCAGTTTATGCTAAATTCCCATCCACCAGCATATCAATGCTGTTCAATGTCTGCTGAGGGCTAACTGGAGCATGGGCAAACTGACTGAGCTGACATTTCCAGATGTCCAACTCTGCAGTTAATGAAAGATTTTAACAAACTCAAACAACGATTTAGTGATTCAGTATCTAAATGTTATGGGAAGCATTCAGAACCCTGATAATTGCACGAGTCAGTTATCATAAAGCCTGGAGCAGGTTTCGGTGTCGAGCACAGACGAGGCAGATACTCTTTGACGTGTCATTACGATAGACAGCAGAGATTGACGACCCAGGCTAACTGCATCTTGTAAGTATGAAAATAATAACACTTTTTCCACTTTGTCTCCTGGAGGTTAAGCAGTGCATGTGGAGGTCAACTGGAGATGGCTGGTGGTAATATATACTGTTTTATGTGAGGACTAGTGCAAATTATGTATGAATACCAAATTATTTTCAAACCATGAAATAAAAAAATACAGTTTAATATGCTTCTGTGGTTTATCTCTTATAATTAAGAAGACGTATTAAATTTCTTAAAAGGTTATATATCTTATATATGTCAATGACACTGGACGTTTATGTGTCTACTCCACTCTCTAAATTATGAATGCACTTTCCTTCAACATGTCAGGATTGCATACCGAATAACTGTCAGACGCCGATCATTGCTCCAGTCGGAGTTTTGGACTTGTTCTCCATAGAAGTTAGCCAGGTAACTTCGCTTAAGTGAACAATAAAGCCGATTTAACCCGAGTTAGTGATTTTAAACACTTCAGAGGCGAAAGGGGGTTACCGTTTGAGCGGGGATGGCCAGGACATGCGCGGTTTCTTCAGCCCGGGTCGCAGCTTCTCCAGGGTCCGGTTGCGGCACAGGTAGCGCTCGGTGTCCGAGTTGAAGCGCTGTTTGATCCGTATGTGGGTCCTGGGCTGCCGCCACAGGTGTTTGGGCGGCTTGGCGAGACCCGCTCCCTCTCTGCTCAGCGTGGCGCACTCCATTGTTTTTTCTTATACTTTACTTGGTTTCACCTTTTGGTTTTTAAAAACCGAGTTTTGAATGTCGGAGGTCAAAACGAAGAGCGTGTTGAACTGTGGCTGTCTGTGCGCGTGAGGAGGAAACCCCGCGAGCCACACCGTTAACGGACAGAGAGCTGCGCGCGCGGCATGGTGGTGAGCTGCTGTCCACGAGCCGGAGTGCTGAAACGACTCGCAGCCTCTCCTCTCAGTTATCTCTCTCTCTCCCTCCCCCTCCCTCCCTCCCTCCCTCCGATCATTTTTGCTCTCCATCATTGTTTCGTGTCAGTTTTCCTCCGTCTTGTCCGTCTGTTTCTCCCTCTGCCACTCATTACTCAGCAAAAAGCACGACAGACAGAAATGTGTTTTGGTTAATTTGTTGTGTATCTCCAGTTTCTTGAATGTAAGGACCTGCTGCTTCTCTTTGGTTTAGTATAATCTAAGTGGAAACTGAAGACCTCACAGGGCTCTGGGAAAATTCAAACGCATGCTCTTTTTCACCAGGAGAATCCACTCAGCATCAGAGACAAACACACAATTAAACTATATAAAACAGCACAGTGTGATGATGAAGTGTAGGCAGTTTATTCTTTAAACCCTGTTTGTTGCATTATCTAACTGATGTCAGGTAGTGGAACCATATAATACCGACGGCTGCTCTTCAATGCAGCACTTGTGGATCCCACCTCTCGAAAGTCGTGCTGACTCTGTGCAACCATTAGGGGCTGATAATTGGCGAACGACCAATTCTTTTCTGTCATGCACTGAAGGGCAGATTATTGGCACCTTGGTCAATAATTGGACAAAAAAATGTAGTTATGTTAGTATTTAGTCATTTAGGCCATTTTTGATTAAGGCTTGTACGCTATAACCAAACCCACTTGTGCTCATAAATATCAAAATCAAAATATGGGCCATATCATTAAAAAATATATATAATTATTACATTATAGTAGAGTGCCCCCCAAAAATATTGTAAACTGAGAAAGTAGAGGTACAATAATGTAGATGTCAACGACACACACACACACACTTCCTATTGCTGCAATTACCAGGCATTTCTTAAAGGGACCACCTAAAACCACAAAACACGGTCCACCCTTCTGCCTGTGTGTGTGTGTGTGTGTGTGTGTGTGTGTGTGTGTGTGTGTGTGTGTACAACTCAACTCAACACCAGACAACTCCCAGGATGAATTACAACAACAAAAACGGCAATCCTTTTCAGAAAGCATGATTCTGGAAAGATGAACTTTGACTATAGACACTTCGACAGAGACCGTTACTGTAATGGATTGCACAAATTATGTAGGCGTGGCGCCCATAGTCACCAGTATTATAAAAGCAAGAACCAACAGCAAGAGCAATTAAAACGTCATAAAATGTACAGTATTTATACCAAGAAAGAAAGAAAGAAAGAGGTATGTGTGTCACTGACTGGTGCTCATGGTAACTGGCCAGCGCTTGGCTGTACAGTACTTCCAGCCGTTCCAGCGGCAGACCTTGTGTTGTCGACAGCCGCCTGCTGTCTTGGCAGGAGTGTCTCCTCCAGAGAGGAGGAAGCAGCAGCGGCCCGGAGAAACGCCGCCGCACTGCCTGATGGACCACAGGCAGAGACTCCTTACGCCCCTGCACCGCGAGAGAGAGAGAGAGAGAGAGAGGTAGAAAGAACATGAGTGTCTTCAGTGTAATGCTGCAGCCTTAAGTATAGTAGACATTATATAAGCTACACCTAACTATAACTAAGGCAGTTTAATGCAACAGTTCTGCTATAAATCCTACCTAAGGTTATAATGTACTTAATGATGTTGTAACTATTTTAGAGAACTTAATGGGAATTTCGGAAGCTGCAGTTTGTTATTGGTGTTTCTAATACTTCGCCAACCTGATGTATGCAGAAGCGGTACACTAAATATTAGAAACACCTCTGTGGTACAATGCAATACAATTCAACTGCACTACAAACAAACTGCAGCCTCCAAAATGACCATTAAGATTATTCAACACCTCTCTAAGACAGTTGATAGCAGAACGGCTCTCAGGTCCGTCGGTTGGTGGATTGGCACAATATTTTATACAAACATTCATGGTTCCTGGATGATGAATCCAAAATGATCGTGGTGATCCTCTGACTTTTATTCTAGTCCAATGCTCTTTCACCACTTGACCAATCTTACACAGTGTAGATGAATTTTGCATTTTATGACATACTGTATACCGTTATAGATGTGTTTCATCCGGTACGGCTGCACAACGTATCCAAACAAGTGTGTTGCGCATTTCAATTCAGATGACTGAAAACTCTATTAATAAAACATTAGAGAAGAGACTTTAATGTCCCACAGAAATAATGAAAGATTATCTAATCAGTTACAATTACCATGTCTCCAAAACATCGCTGTTGATGCATAAATATATTATATATATATACATATTTAATTTAATGGTCCTAATGAGAATCATGAGTCCTCCCACAACAAACTAAATGTTGAAATTATTTTGCTGTCTAATTTAGAAAAAGTTCAACAAATAACTGAGTCAATAATTACTCTAAACATATTAGTCCAGAGACATGTGGCATCTGCCCAGTCTGCCCTGTGGGTACTGCAGGCGTAGCACAAACACTTTTCACATCTGACACTAAGTAAGTAGTTTGTTTGTCTTCTTCCCTAAGCGGTAAATTGCCTTTTTTTTTTTTACCCCCGCATGTTCTCCCTGCTAATCCATTTAATATTCGTTGATGCACTGTAATGAACTGCAGCAGTGAAAGACATAAAGGCGAACAGCAGCTTTGTCTGGTTGACAGCTAACAATATGGCAAATCCAGCGTGTGATTCTGCCTGTGTGTGTGTGTGTGTGTGTGTGTGTGTGTGTGTGTGTGTGTGTGTATGTATATATATATAAATATAGTACATAACCAATAAGACCTCTCCCCATTAAAAAGTGTCAAATGAGAAGAAAACCCCCAAACCCCAAAATCCATTCCCATGTGGCCCACGCCAATCAGATCAAGGCCTCTGTTTCTGTGTAATTTGTGCTTCAGCAGAGTTTGTGGAGTCGTCACCTGGAGGTTCAGAGAGAGGAGATGGATATTGATCTGCCATCCTAAAAGCTGCAACACAACTCTCATCTGTCTCCTTGGTGCTGTCAATCGTCAAAAGCCAAACATGACGGACAGAAACCCGTCATTTCACAGTCTTTGTCTGCTATTGGATATTGATCCGACTTTTTCCTGTGGATATAACGATTTGGAAAGATCTGTTTTCTCCACTTTCACCTTTGGTTATTTTCTCCCAGTAAATAAAGGCAGTCTCCTGGGAGGCATTTGTAGTGTTGCACTTGGTTGTTCACACGAAAAATTGTCGAAGATTGTAGTGTAAAGAATGTAAAAATTCTAAATATATAATTAAGTAAGTGGACCTTGAGTTGAGCTTGTTATGTTAGCTGCTGTTTCGAACATGAAGAAATATTGGACCTTGAGTTGTGGTCAAGAACAAACTGTCAAGCTCATCATGGAGCAAGTTGAAGAGCGGCTCAAGAATCCTTTCCAGAAACAATAGGTTACTTTGTTTCTTCCAGATTTGATATATTCCATATTTAGATTTCTAGAGGCCACTTAGTGTTAGTGTCAGTATTAATCTGACTTTATTAATCTGAAACAAGGATGTTACAATCTGTTCTTTCATCCAGCTGTCACAACTCTACTCTCCCAGTCTGAAATCTGTGTTTTTTTTTTTACATGTTTGCGTGCATGACCATTAGAAACACATTTACAATTATACAGGAGGACGACAACTAGCTGTGGAAATCAAGGGTCTCCCCTGTTATGGGAACCTTGCTTCTTGTTTATGTGATGTTTTAAAAGAAATCAGCTTGCCGACTGTGACCGGTTACTTAGCATATAAACCCACTGCAGGTTTTTGGTCGACACATATAAACACCTCCACCCGGATGAGGTAACTAATTTACTCTTTCATATTAAACTGGTCACTGGACCGAATGTAGTTTTCTCTGTATCGTTGTACATTGCTGTTTTCCAAGCACTCGCACGGATCTAATATTTTCCCTCTAAAGGTTGACATTTTGCAGGTGGGACATTTTCACCTGACAACAGCGTAATATAACTTAATTTACAGCAGCAGCTTACTGGTTTTGCTTCATCGTTGCGTTGGAGGGGTTGCTGTTGGATAACACAGCCGGCGGGGTTATCACCTGGCTGATCTCCCGCCGTGCAACACACGGGGAGTGAGAATGAGATGGAGGCCATAAAGGCAGGTGTGCGATCAGGCGGGACGTCTATTCCTGAGAATTAATGAGCTGACGGGAGCCGTCTCCTCGCTCCTGCACTAATCAAAAGCACAGCGCTGTGACAATGCTTAGGACTCACACTCGCTCCCGAAGTGGTCGTCATATTTTCAGCACAGTGTGGCGGGACACGGTGGGAATCAAACCCCCCACCTCAGCTCTATTAGTGCTCAAGTCACAAAGTAATGGATAAATGTGTACTGCAACAATAACATCATGCAGTAACAAAGTCATTGCTCAAACCTTGAACTATCCGGCTGTAGCATTTTAGTCTGGTGTGCTTTTCTGCTCCTAGGTGTGTAAAAATAGTCTCTGTGCCTCTTCTATGATTGATTATTGATCTCCAGTGAAATATGGCAGTCCTATAAATAAGCCCTGTCCTGTTTAATACTGAAGGACTGGCACCCCACCTGATGTTTACCACTGTTGTTTTAGACCTGCTTAGCATCAGCATGTTTGCATTGTCATTGTGAACACGCTAGCATGCTTAGCATTTAACTGAGTTAATAAACGAATCTGGAAATTCCTTGTGCGCGCTGGATTTTCAAGTTGTTAAGTTTGACCAGCGGGACAAAGAACGGACGCCTACTCAACATTTCCTGCAGCTGCTTCACGGAAAAGCCTTTGTAAACAACAAACAACTGAAAGGATGGTTCTGTAGAGCAGCTGCAGAAAGTGTCAAAGTGGTCACCAGACCGGTGACAAAGGGGGCAAGGTCTCTTAACAGTCAGGACCAACTTCAACGGCGCGAGCCCTGATGTGACCCACGCGATGCTGGGTGTGGTCAGAAAGTGTGCTTTATTGCACCTGTATCAGTGATGTCACCGTTTTTATTTAAATTCCGACAGCTTGTTTTATTTCTCATCTTGGATTTATGATCTGATAAATCTTTTCTTTGCTGATTCTCTCTCGCTCTCTCTCATTTTTGCAAAATCAGTTGATTAGCCTGTTGCGTAAATGTGGCAATTTCCCTCAACTGCAGCTAATCAAAATCTCTTATGTCACAAAACAGATCCATGACACCTTCCACCAATCCTCTTCACTTTCTTGCAGATAAAAAACTGAAAATGGCTTTCATTATTGAGCCTTTTGTGCTCAGAATAAACAACCTGATGGATGTCAGAAGGTGTTTCACTTCACTTAATATTTAGTCCTGTATGTTGTCTGTTACCAATTAGGCTAATAGCTGAAGCCTGCCCGCTAGAATCAGACATCCTGGTTCGAAGTAAAACAGAAAAGATTTTGAAGCGACTAATATAACTATGGATGATTTATGCCAGTGTATTAGTGTGAGTGTTGAGTGCTAACAATGGCAGCTCAGACATCCTGGTGCTCTGAACACAGCCCAACATGCATCCAAAGTTTAACCCCACAGGTTTCCCACAATCCACTGGGCTCCCGCACAGCACGTACACGCTTATCTATACACTCTGTTCCCTTACATATAAAGACATTGCGCACACACAACCCACACACACACACACACATATATATACGTTCACACAGATGCACACACACACACACACACACACACGGATGATGTAATCAAATATGATATGAGCATTTCATTAGGACACGCCGATCCTTCGTGAACTCATGAGGGCAATCAAAGCCGCCGCTGTTTTCCTAATTGGGAAAATGAATATTAATTCATCGTAACAGTGGATACACCTTCCCACTGTGCGAGCGATGTGTGATATGTGCGAGTGTTTCACGAAAGACGGCCCGAAGAAGCCTGATGACATCTGATGAAAAGCTGCAAACCTTCACCTGTATGTATAATGACCCCGGGGGAGCAAAGAGTGTGATTAGCACCGCTCCATAAATAGAGGCAGACTCCAATCAATCCTCTGCCTCTCTCTGTAGGCGTGTGTGTGCCATGATTAACTCTGCAGGCAGACAGAAACAGAGTGTTTTCATGAAAGCTGGGATTTGTGCACTCAAAAAGCCAAATAGCAGCCAGGGGTAAAGCTGTGGGGGTTTATGGTTACATTTGTCAGCTGTGTCTCATTCAAACATTTCCAACAACAACTGATGTGACTCTGCCTCGTTCACGATCGCTCATTGTGAATGTGTGTGTGGAAGTGTGAGTGTCCCCACTTTCTTTATTAACTGCAAACAAAGCCCTGAAGTTAAGATAAAACTTTTACGGCCGTGAGATTATCCAAGTTGCAAACTCAGACAGAGTTTTTTGATCTTACGTAGGACTTATCACTAAAGTAAATTATAGACTTGATAAGGTGGGTAGAAAGGTGTGTGTGTGTGTGTGTGTGTGTGTGTGTGTGTGTGTGTGTGTGTGTGTAAGAGGGGATACCATGAATCTTATTTACCTCAAGCCTAGACATAATGCTGGTTAGTTGTTGCAGCAGCGAGACCGCAGCTGAAACAGAGCAACAAAGAGAGGTGGTTTTAAAATAACATTCATCACTCTTGGTAATCCAGTTTTGACAGAGACATAACCACAAGTCAATCATTATGAAGTATAGTAAGAGAATATGTCCTATAAGGAGAAATATGATGACCAGAAATTTTCAGTTATTACTCTGCTCTCTGGCAAATGAATCACCCACATCACTGTCTGCAGACATGTCTGGCATTTAAAAGTCATTTTCCTGAAAACCACAATCACTTTAAACCTTTTAAAAACCTTTACTTTGACCACACAATGGTTTACACTCGTAAAATCAAATTAAACATAAGGAAGAAAATACAAAATAAGCAGTATAGGAAGTGAGAATGTAGGTCTTGAATACATGTAAGGAGGAAAAATGTAAGTGGCCTAAAAAAAACTAAACTCATCTATAAAGTATTCATATGACTCATCAACACCACCTGGCATTACCCTGTGCCCAGTGATGACGGACGGATCTACGTGCAAAAGGCTAAAAAGCCTTTCTGTCCAGCCTGAAAATGACATGATAAAGCACTTTTATTACTTTGATGAACTGATTTGTTTATGTCCAAGTCACGCACACAAAGACTGCTCAGCCCACACGGGCTCAAGGGATGCAGCGGTAAGACAAGAGTGAATACAATAAACAGAAATGATTACACGAACGCGACAGCAGGGACCAAACGCGTTGTGTCATCTTTTAATTAAATTAGGAGACACAGGCATTTTTAAGCGCTTCATATGAGGGACAATAAATCACACAATGGTAAATGGACTGCTCTTTTACGGGGCTTTTAACCCGAGATCAGCACAAAGTGATTCACAATGCCTTATATTCAGGTCTGTAGGTTTCATTCATTTTAATATCAGTAACTTTATTTATATAGAACCTTTCAAAACTAATTTACAATAGAAACTACATATTTAAAGTCAATAAAATATGATATAAAACAAGATAAAAGACACTGAGGAACCTGGCGAGAGTTTAAATTTTTAGGTTGATTCCAGTATTTTTTTTAGATATATTGGATTTTTTACCAGATTTTTAGCCAATAAATACATAAACACTTCCTTATGTCATCACCAGGATTTTATTCCTGGTATTTGTGTAGGAGGAGTCAATGTCCAGTTAATGTGTACTGTATGTCCAAAGTGGTGACTCACTTGTGTTCCTTCTCAAAGTAATTTTACTTCTTATGCTAAATAAGCCATTGGATTATCTGACAACCCCATCGTTACAAAGCTGAACAGTTTTTCCAGAATAATGAATAGAAACTAAGTTGAAACTTTGGAAATACATGTTTTTTACAGGACAGAGACCCTCACGTTGGGAAACATTTTTACTACATAAATAAAAGGTTTAAAAAAAAAAATATTGGCACTTAAATTTTGGGTCAACTTTTTTTGGCATAGGGGGACCCTCGCTACGGCCTTACTCATGTTCACCCATGACATATCTGCACTCTTAGTCACTACTGAATCACTACACTTCCTATAATGCGACGAAATAACCCTGATGACATCACTATGACACCATCAGGGTCATTTTCTCAGACTCAGATTTTTTCAGACCTTTAACGTCGTCCCACCAGAGTTACTGCTGCCTTTTTCTAAATTACAAAACAAACAAATCATCTTCTCCTCCAGTGTTTGTTGTAGTGACATATTAACACTCGACTTGATTTATGTTGTGTCGCAGCTCTCATAAGATTATTCCACTCTGCCGTCAAAATAAACTTAACTTCATTTCTGGCAAATACAACCTACAGTAGCTTGAGGAGACACAATGATCAGGAGCTGAACCAGAGATTTGTGTACGAGAAATCAGTTTTATCAGCTGTATTTACTGATTAGTTAGTCAGTATGAGTCATGGATATTTATCTTCCCTCTAGGCCATAATAGTCCTTAATAGTCATTAACAAAACACAAGAATATGGAAACCTTCACAAGAATGTTTCATTCAAGCGTAGCATCACCAAACTGTTTATGAAGTTATCAGACGCTCAATGTGAAACAAAAACATCTTCATGCCTTCATGTTTCGATTAAGGGTTGTGTTTTTAATGTGAACACCAATCAATACCAATGCAGGGGGGCTGTGCCCGACCACTTCTGTACATTTCCTAAACCGACGATGATCGATCAGCTGTGTGAAGGTGAGAAAGCAGCCAGGGGCTGAACTTCTCTTTTTGTCAAATGTTTTATTCATTAGTTAATTAACTAGTTAATTCCGTTGTACCACTTCTTCTCTATGACGTCTGTTTTTTCAGACATTTTGCGCCGTTTCCTTACAACACGAACAGGCCTGCGCTGTGGTACATAGTGCACGTCTTTACTGCTCATCACTTTCCTGCTGCTGCTTTTACAAAACATGCACGTCTCCATGGAAAGGCAGCCTGTGCTGCTCACCAAACCCTACAGTAAACAGGACCTGCTGTTCACATGCTGGAAGCTGATCCCAGCCTGCACATTCAAGCCTTTTCATATTTGAAATGTGGAATTACCCATTAAATGTTAAAAAAATATATATATATGTTTTTCATGGACAAACCAAACCAACAAGCTGCTTTAAGGCCAAAACAGCCTGTCAGTCACAAATGTCAACAGGAAAGTCTTTCATGACAGTATCACAGTTTTGTGCTGATCATAATTGCTTGAAGTTATATCCCAGATTGAATGTATATTTAACAAGGAAAAACACACAATCTGCCTTGACCATTCACTCACGTTGGCCTTTTCTCAGATGTTATCAGGTGGAAAGTGACGTAAGATTTTTATATTTCACTTTGATGAGTCAAAATCGCGTATTTCCTCCCTCACATACACATTCAACAAAGCCTGGACCTTACTGTCGGCCCATGTGTCCGTGTTTTCATCCATTTTTTAAGGCTACCGCTGTTGCACACATTTTTAAAAGGTGGCGGTTACCGGTGTTGCACCGGCTCATGTGTTCGACCAATCACCGTATACTTATATCGCTCAAGGTTAAAAAAACGGTGTTCAAAGAACTACGATTGATTCCAGAACTTGCAGTGCAAACACAATAAAAAAGGGGTCCACCAACTGTTCGTAGAACTATGAAAAAGTTCCTCCAGTCTGAAAACGCCTTATATGACAAGTCAAAATGTTTAGAGGTATGTGCAGCCTTGACAGGAGTATGCACTTTGAGAGATTTCTACTTATAACTACAGTATATGAATCTTTCCTCGTGTCTAAGTCTTTTTAAACTCGCCGTATTCTTTATTTCTTTTACCTCTAAGAAACAAAATGCTCAGATTTCAGGCTTTCTCGTGTGCCTGGAAACCCTCTGCCCCCTGATGTGCTCCACTTCAGTCTGCCAGAACTTTTTTGATCACAGCTCTTCCTGGTTTCAAGATGCCTTTTGGCGGTGTCAGCCACAGTGCAGCAACAGTCCTTTGAAATGTTTGGTCAGTTTCTTTTTTACGGTAATCTTTCACTTCTCAAAATAATGACAGGCTGCCTTTTTTTCTCTGCCGTGAGCTGACATTTAGTTCCAAGGATGAAGAGTTTCTTGTTCCTACCCAGGAGCCATCATTAATGTTACTGGTGATCCTTCTTCAATGACAACTTATAATGTCAGCTGCGAGAAAAGTCTATTTAAGGGCCTAATCTGCAAGCTCTCAGATACTAAGGAGTATCCTAATTAGTGGTTCATTAAGGCAGGGTGCATTAGGAAGGTGAGCCACTTCAGTCTTCATGATAATACATGCAAACAGTGCTCAGCTGAAAGACAAATATACACTAAACCCACTAAAATCTAGATTACTTTCAATGAATCAAACTTTCAAAAGCATTTCAGTTCAATGAAGTGTATTCAGTACAACTATTTCCCGTTTTAGATCATTTGAAAGTGAAAATGCTTTAAATTGAACCATTTGAAAAACACCGACTGGCAGCATGATACATCGTGCAAAAGTTCACAGCGTGTGTGGTGTGAGTTGAACCTCCCTGTCCTGGCACAGCAGAGTCTGTAATGATTAACTATCTCAGCAGTGGTGTCCTTGTCTTAAATTCCACAATCAGCCATCATAAAGTGAACACCCAAGGCGTCTTATGATGCCGTCGTCGTGATGACGCACGGCATGTAGGCTTGTTAAAATTCAAGCTGATAAAGCCAAAGAGTCTGTGCAACGTTCAAGAGCTTCACTACGAAACGAGCTGTCCTCTGTAGTGTCCTCCACCACATTTGACTGACAGCTTTAGTTACTCATTAGTTTATGTTAGACTTCCACACTCTTTCTGTCCAGTGAAAACCGTGCGTCTCAAAATTTGGTGATTTTCAATGTTTCTGAAAAACTGAATAATTAATTATCCCTCTGTGTGTAATATAATATCAATAATATATAATAGTAAAACACTGGCGGGGAGCATTTGTATGCAGCATATGTACTTTAAGTACATTTTGCTGATAATATTTAACATACTTTTTCTTAAGTAAAGGATCTGAGTACTCCTTCCACCACTGTCTCACCTCTACGATCCCTTTTTGATATGATATTAAAGAAATCCAGACCATCCTCCAGCCTTACACCCCCGTCCGCCAACTACGGTCCGCCTCTGAGAACCACCTGGCGGTTCGATCTCTGAGACACCCGCTCACATTCAAGACTTTTCTCCTGTCTGGCCCCCCAATGGTGGAACCATCTCCCCACATCCGTCAGACAAACAACCTGTCTGGCCACTTTCAAGAAAAGACTAAAGATTAGATAGAAAGATAAATTTGTTCCGGGAATACAACAGCACTTTAGTTTGAATGTATTGTATTTGATAATGTACAAAGATAGTCTGTTCTCAGATATAAAGCTCTTATTTGGAAGTCGCTTTGGATAAAAGCGTCTGCTAAATGCCTAAATGTACTGTAAATGTAAATAGTTTAACATTTTGGGAAGAATTCTTATTCATTTAGTGTATTTCTATGTTTTCTATTCTGTTTTGCTCTCTAGTGCAGACTCATTTCCTCTCATCTCTCTTCCTTCTCTCTGTTCTTGGGTTTCAAACCAGCAACTCAGCTACAACAAATGACTACATTTCTGCAACTAGAACCCAACATGAAAAATAGTAATAACACTAAACAGTAGAAATTCTGCTGCTGTGACAAACCTCAAAACTCTAAAATGTTTTTTGGAAGCTACTTCTTCTCTTCACAACTGGTTTCTGTGAAAGTGACAAGACAAATGTCACTTTCCTGTCAAATTACCAGTGAGTCACGCAGACAGACAAAAAAAGATTTGGCTACCGGCTCTGCAAATGTTTGCAGATCAAACAGCTTCAGATGGTGATGGATGATAAGAGCAGGAGGAGGCGGCTCGCTGCTGGAGCAGCACGCCATCTAGTGGACACAGAGAGGACGCTCATGCCTGGCTTTCTGCGTTTCTTCTTGTCAAACTGATGACACTGGAGGATTCCCAAAGTTTCTCACGTCAGAGAAACAGGTCTGACAGAGTCACGTTAACCCTGCGGAGGCTGCTAGAGACTTGGATCATGTAACTGTACTGTATGTGCAAAGGTGGAGCACAAAAGGGGGGTAAACCTTACAACTTAAAAGAATTGCATTTTCCTTTCAGGCTGGAAGCGGTCTCATCAAAACTCCTTAAAACTGGAAAAAAAAGGCAACGTTCCCTGGCCTCTTGAAAGGAGGAGAGCAATTCAGACAAAATGTTTGTTTTAGTGTTCTGCCAAACTCAATATAAGTTTTTTTAAGTTCTCAATTCTTATTAATTTAGACGAGAGAACTACAAACAACAAAACATCCTGACACAAGAACTGCGTAACAGCACAATAATGATAATCAGTAGTTAAAGGGAAACTAACAATGTGGGATGTTTATATTAAGGTTTAACTTAAAGAAGGCTAAACCTGATCTGAATGGGGGGGAAAAAACAAGTGGTCTGCACGCTGAAATATGAAATTCACATGAGACACGTTACACTTTTAGAGAAAGAAAAGGAGATGGACAAAATAAATGATGACGGATGAAATAAGATACGCTTTAGCCAGAGCTTTCCCTCCTCCAGTAAAGATGGAGAGAGAGATAATGAAAAAGAAAGAAAAGGATTCATCTATGTCAAACAGTGGAGAGACTCCCTCCTTCTCTGTGGATGTGAATATATAGAGACAGAGTGAAGGAAGCAGATATGGAGGAAGGAAGGAGATAAAGACAGGAGGAGGGAACGCATAAATATTTCGGGGAAATACATACCACGATGGTTTCCTCATGAAGCTGAATTACTCCAACCTTACAGACACGTTTTCATTACCATACAATAAAACACAACTGTGACTACTGTGTTAAGGAGACCACTTAACATGTGGCACACTGATCTTACGATAAACACCGTAGATGATATTGTACAAATATTACAGCAAGGTGAGTCCAGGTGGGAGTGTTACAGTGATACTCTGACAAACTTCCATAGAAATATGTCATGTTTTTACAGGAACATCGTGAGAATATTTAAATGACATTGCAGTAAAGCAACACAAACACAATACTGAATCAAAGCTGTATATCATAGGGATGTGATATTACATTAATTAAGGTAATTAAGTTTAAAATCATTGAGTATCACAGAAAAGCTTAATGCCCCTGTACGTACTCTATATATTCGACACTCAAATCAAGGCTCCCACAGTGAAATCAGGGCTTCTTTCCTCCTTGACATCAGCCGTCTCTCTCTTAATAGCCCAGGGGTCTGGAGGTGGCCAAACCTTTAAAGACTCGCTCACCTCAGCGACCGGTCCGTCCTCCGCCGTGGCGTCTGTTTCTTGCAGGAATATGTCACTGAACCCGTCGGAGGTGCGAGTCACGCAACGATGCTGCAGATATGGCGGTTTCCCATGTTTTATTGCGGCGGCTTTAGTTCGATAGTAAAGTTAGACTTCAAACTCTGCAACATGCAGCGCAGGATGCCGCCGCCGCCGCCGCCGTGACGTCGACCACCGGCTCACATGACAGGAAGCGGAACTTCTGGGACGTAAACAACTCCACTACACAAACCACGAGATCTGTTGAAGCGGCTTGCTGCCCATTTTACTGCGGCACGTTGTCCTGACGCTGTTGCTGACAGAAAGTGACACACACACACACACACACACACACACATTTAGGCCATATAAGCTTATCTGTAGGTAGCGTGCTCATCACTGTTATTTGCTTGCATACTTTTCACTGTTACTCATCTTTCTTGAATTGACTTGTCTGCTATTTATGGACTGTCTCTCTGCTTAGTGGCTACATTTAAGATACATCATCTCTTTTACAAGCGAGACCTGGCTAAATAGGCAGCCTAGACATTTTAGAATATATAAAATATAATATATTTTACATCACTCACATACACAGTAGCACCATAACATAGGAGCTAAAAGGCGTGAAAGAGAGAGTTTATAAGATTCTCAATTCCTTAACAATACAAGGGATTAAAGCCATAGATAGATAGATAGATAGATATATAGATAGATAGATAGATAGATAGATAGATAGACCTCTAGTGGTGTCTTAGTAGTGATGTTACACTCAGACGCAAAGACAGCAAGACGACACCTTTTATCCAGAAACACATTAGTTTTGACCTTTTCGGGGAATCCTCACCATCGAACCCCAAAGACAACAGCTTTGTCTCTGGAGGCTGAGTCATCTGTCTGGGGAGGTTTAACATGTGAAAGTGTGGGCGGCAAGACAATATAACAGACAGCAGGTTTGGTGGGAGGGACCCGGGTGGTTCATCTGAGTGTAACATCAATCTGAGTCAGGTATCGTGTGTGGGAAAAAGCAAAATACAACAAAATGAAAACAAATGTGTTTTGGGAACATTCCTTTAATTTCACTGGTGCTCTTGACATCTATCCGACGGTGAGCGTATGATGCACACAGACAAGGCTGAGTTATATGATGATCACCCTGATTTTTAAAAACATGAATTTACTTGGATCCCTGAGCATGAACACGTTGCACAGCAGCAAGATTACTTTGTCTAAATAGTATCAAAGTAGTCTGATGTTTCTTGATTGGAAGAAGAGTGTGTGTGTGTGTGTGTGTGTCAGACATCACTGGAGAGAGCTGCATGTTGGAGGTTAAGAGAATGAAAATGAATGTTCCTGCTAAAGTTTAGCTAAACTGATGAGTTTATTTAGATTTATTTATACATATTTATATATTTTATATTTATTTATAAATGTATACATATTTATATTTCATACACGTTCCATTCCACAATCCAAATGACCAAAAAACATTTGTACATGCAGACATTTTACATACACTTTCAATCAGCACTTGAAATACATCTCCTGTGCTCTGCTGATGGCACAAATCTCCAAATCATTACGGAAACTTAAGATGGACTTTATTCTTATAACTTATGCTTATGAGGACAAACATCACCAATTTGGGAAACATTACATTTACATTTGTACCTTTTAAGGCTGATTCTCTTTTCAAAGGAAAGAAGATGGGAGAAGAGTTAGTGCAACAGCTGATGAAGCTTCACAGCCAGAGTTAAAAGCAGCCAAATAAGCAGGTCAGTGGTCCAAAGTGAGGCACAAATACTCCACAGCCATAGACAAAAGTGCTACGCTAAGAAATAAGAGCCTGAGAGGTAAATATAAAATATATTTTTCTTGTGTGTGGACGCCATTTATGTGTTTTCTCCAGAAACATCAGAGTCGTACAGCAGACCAGACTCCTCCTGGACTTTAGTGTCCATCCTCCTCTGTTATTTTGAGTACTGGGCAAACGGAGACTCTTCGTTGACTTTGCCCTGGAGAGATGACATGAAACAGCAAAGGGGTTAAAAGGAACAAATTATAATCATGAGAACCTGCAACCAGAGTGTTTGAACGTGTGGACGTCTGGTGTTACAAACCTGCTTTAAGCATTAAGACTCAAGGACTCTGCACAGCAATTTATTTCTATTCACAGTAACAGGAAGGTGGAGCGTACCCCATCACGCACTGAACACATTTCATTTCATTTAAGGGATTGATATGGTAAACGGCAACATTTCCCAAAAGGTCTGGTTTGTGATTGGACAGAACCAAAGTCAATATAGAGTTGACTCAAAGATGCATGACTGGCAGTGACTGGGCCGGCCGCTTACGCCTTTGTCTTGACTTCCATTACAGGTGAACATCATTTCCTGTTTCCTGATTTATTTTCTGCTTTGTACTTTTAAATTTTACGCTAAGTTCAAAGGATGAAAGAAGAGATTGAAATTATAACAAAGGACATTAATTTTTTTCTTGGTATGCTTTCAACATAGAACAGGAAAAAGTGTCAAGACAGAGGCATAAATGATTTGCCCAATCGGTGACAGTAAATGCATCTGTGGTTGTTAAATAATTACAGGGCAACTGTAGTTTGACAACCAACTGACTACAAATCGAGTGTCTGTGTCCATTCAAATGTTAGATTTGGTGAAAGTTTAAAATGCAGTGTGGAGATGTGTTTAATTCTGTTTGGAAGCTCCACATGTAAGATTTTCACTAAATAACACTTGTGTATACATTTATCTTTTAAAATACATAACATCTACAATATATAGTCCTGTCACTTATTAAACCTGGAAGTTATCTGCTCTCCAGGCTCATTTTGCAAAATCAGCTGGTTTTGTGTTTAGACCATATGTTGTTGGCCCGATACTCTATCACAATCCCAAACACCACGTCCTGGAAGCTTTTTACAGCGACAGTAAAGATTAATACATCGCTGGTGACAGTAATTATATTCTACAGAGTGTATTGCTTTTATCTCTTGAGAGAAAGCTCCCTGTTTTTCACACGGTTGAGATTTGATGCGTGGTTACATTTTCGCTTGAAATGACATCTAAAGACTCCAGGGTGCTGAGAGTGTCTGAATACCTGCTGACACACTGATGCTAATGATAAGCTTGCCATTTTTGAAGAAAGTGCTTATTCATTACATGCTCACAACACACTGTGCTTTTTCTGAGACTTTTTCACACACTGATAATCCTGTCAGGCTTCCTGTTTGCGCAAAAGAGAGACAGCTGCAAACCACTGTGCTCAAAAATGAGACATGGCAGTTGTAAACGTTACATGCCCGTACTTATACACTGCCAGGGTTGACAACTCAATTTCCTGTTGAGCAGGACCCTGTACCACTGCCCCACAGACCTTATTCTATATTCTACACAATCACCCCCTGCTGGTGGAAGTAAAGGGGAAACTAGCGCACACAAGGCAAAACCTCATTATTGTCTCGTCATTATTTACTGTGTAATCTTCTTGGTTCTTACTCACACACCGGTTATTTGTTAGCTTCTGTCTTCGCTTGGAGATGATGTGTGCATGCCTCGTCTAAATGTGGTAACAATTGTGAGGCTGTACTGAAGCACAGCGGCCCCTAAATGCTAAGGTCAGCGTGCTAACGTGCACATAATGACAATGCTAACATGCTCACCATCTTACACTAGCGTAAGCTAACATTAACAGTAAACAAGAAGTACAGCTGATGCTAATGGTAATGTTATTAGTTGTGCAGGTGGTTGATTCATAAACCAGAGTACTGGACAAATTGATGTTCGACCTGCTGATGGTGATGGATGGAAAGTTAAGGGATCGCCAAAGACACTGCAGTTCATCATCTGATCAACATTCAATAGCAATTCAATAGCAACTGATAGAGTTTGGCTAAAAGCAAATAAAAAAACATTTTCAGTCTCATCCAAATGTGTAACGTATACCCAACCGTAAAGATTGGATTCAATTTAAATTGTTAAAACGTGTAAAATCAGTTACAAATGAGTTTAAAATCAGTAAAAAAAAACAACAACATCAAGCTCCTGTTCTGTCAGGACTCACCATCGGCACATCTCCGAGCCTCTCAAAGTTGGACCTTGGTGGTCGAATACATTTCACGATGGCAACCACCAGCACGAGGGCGAGGACGATGCAGAAGATGCAAAGGATAGCCACGAGGCCGGGATTTGCTGCCAAGCCCTCTTTTTCCCGATCGTGTGAAAGACCTGAGGGTTGAGACAAACCAAAAAAAGTTATCTTCCTAATTACTCAACAAACCGAATGAACTTTAATAGAATTTAGCTCTTTGCAATCAGTTTAGTGCTAAGCAAACTAGCCACTATACTAGCTGTCTGAAGCTAATGTATTGCTAATACAACATTTTGAGTAACTTGTGTATTTACTCTTTTTACTTTATCGTTGTGTGTATTTCTACTAGATTAATTACTGTGTTGTTCTTTATAGTGGGACTTAATGTAGATATTTCATACTTTACATACTTACATCAGTGATAATGTAGCCTAGTTAATTTGACGGGCTATACATTTGTGAATCCAGTTTCCTTTTAACTATAGTAATAAACTTACCTTGGTCTTGTTTATGGTATCTCATCTTTAACTATCTAACTAATCATCATCAATCATAAAATGCATTGTCCAGCACTGTTTCCACAGTTTCATAACTGCTTTCAGTAAAGACCTCAATGGCCAACTGATGTCTTCAGCCTTTATTGGAAGTGTGGTCGCTCGCTGCATAGCTGTGTACTTCCGCATAGAGAGGGCAGAAAATTGTGGAGATTGTAAACAGAAAAGACTATTGTTTTGGAGTCTGTTGACCAGTTTTGTAGATCTTCGGCCCCCTGGTGGCCAGAAATGGATCAATGAAGCTTTAAAGCAAATAGAAGTAATTTACAGCCTGTTATTTTACTGCTGAATGAAACTCCACACAGCTCTTGGGCTGAAATATTTCAACCACCATAAAGGGATCGTATCTATGTGAAGATAGTCGTCACATCCGTAGAGGTGTAGACTCTTTCAATTTAAGCATTGATTTCTGAATCAGAATAAGTAATAAACCCTCCAGCCCTCGGCTCTGACAGCTGTCTGACCTGGGCTGGTTGTGTTTACGGTGGTGGTTGCGGTGACGTTTGGGGACCCTGATGCTGGTGGGAGTGTCGTTGCTTTGGAAACCGTCTTGTTGGACGTCTGGTCGGGCGGTGTTGTCCGAGGAGTGGGGCTGGGTTGTGTTTCCACCGTCCTGTTGGGTGTGTGCGGGGCAGTCGAGGGCGGTGGGGACGAGGACACTTTGTGTGAAGTGACTGCTGTGGTGTTCTGTAGTGGGTGGTCGTAGGTGGTTTTCACAGTGGATGAAGCGACATTGTTCGTCTCTGTCACAGCCAAAGTGGTGCGGTGTGCAGCACTTGTGGTCGTCTCCGTCTGATTACCTGCAGACGATAAAACAGCATGAAAAACAGATGATGCACAGCTTCAACACCTGATCATAAAGGATAGTGTTTCTTGGCTTTGTGACTATGGGCCCACCTCCACTTTAGATTCACAGCCTTCACATACACAGTACTGCACGTATTTTCCTAAATATATATACTGGGCACAGGCAATCTTTGAAATAGAGCAATAAAGGGGGCACATTCAGCGCCGTACCAGCCACAAAGCTTAATTCAGAGTCCACGAGCTTAATGAATAATTATTAAATATGTAAAATGATCTTCCTTTTTAAGCATTTTAATATTACTTCAAATGAAGATATACTGTATGAAAGTAACTGCAAGAATTTGTCTATTTTGTCAATACACAGTTATTAAAGACAGCTTCCTCCTCATCCCGCCCCCAAATAACTCAAGGATTTAAGGATTCTTTATTGTCATATAAAACACGTGATTGTACGAAATTAAGTTTGTGTATGTATATATATATATATATATACACACACAATAAACATAAATAAAAAGAAAATGAAAGTAAAGAGGAATAGCAGCAATGCAGTTTTAGTGCCAAGTAAGCCTGATGGTCTATATTGTAAGTAAATGAGAGTAAAAAAGACAAATGAGTTTCAAGGAACATTATATTTCTGATTTGTTGTTGGTGGCAGACTACAGAATAGTAGTGCAGAGCAGAATGAAATCAAAGTATAAAATAAAATGCACTTTTTGTGTAAATCCTTCAGGTGCCCTTTTCACACAGCAGCTAGTTGCTACTTACAGTGTTCATATTTAAAGTTCAGACTTGAACTTCGAAACAGCGTTTGACACCTCAAGCCCATTTAAGAGCGTGTCTGGGGCTTTAAATCATATCCCTAATATTAGATATTATAATGTGATATGATCAAAAGCTCCAGAACAACTCCAGTACTAAATGGACTTTGAGGTGAGATTGTTCAGTCGACAAATTAAACTCTTTTTCGTGTCATTAAGGCACAGTTCAGTTTGAGCTTCAGATGAGGCTTGAGACTCTGCAGCGTGTTTAATGATGCAGAATTAAAAGTCAGCCGTCCGTTGGCATGGTGTACGTGTGTGTGTGTGTGTGTTAACAAGTTTTCAGAAGTAGCAGACACCACAGTAGGTTTAGCTCAGGATTGCTTTCACTGATTAAATATTTGCTTCAGTTTCCACCTTCCCATTAACTTTAACTTCCTCTTATGACTCACTAATAGCAGTTCGTATTTCACATTAATAATCTGTATCATACAAAATGCTGAACGACAAAATCGGACTTGCATTTTACAGAAACAGACATGAGTATATTGCCTGAATATAAATGTTCTGTGTTACTTAAAGGCTTCAATGCAATCCTGGCCTCAGATATCGATCGATATTGCTTTACCTTCCAGGCACAAAACTGTCACTAAACAACGATTTCCTGCATAGTGAGAAAAAAATGGCGCTAAACTACCTCAGACAAAACCTGCTGAGCCTCCTTCTCACTGCAGGAAGTATCCTGTTTGCATAACTTTGCATCTGTACAAGACTAAAACACAACGTTTAGGCAAATTCTCAAACAAATGAAACAGTTTGACACGTAAAAATGTGAAATGTTGACCTACCTGCACAAACTGTCACAGCAAACAGGGACACCAGTACGGTGAGGTGCATCGTTGCAGGCATGTTGAGGAAGGAAAAGGCTGGCGGTCATATCGGCAGCATTCAAACACACACACACACACACACACACAGACTACATCCTTGACAGCAGGATGTGTTGACTGCCGGAGGAGGTGTGCTCTGTGGGTGGACTGGTGCATATCAAATCATGCTGGATAGTCAATGTTTGAACACGGCTCTGTATTTTCTGTTAACACATTAAAGTGACATGATGTCAGTTTCCTTGCTTTCACTAACCAAGTGATGATCATCCAATCATCTCAGGTCATGAAAACGTTTTCTTTGGCCGTTCGAAACGCTCACTGACTAGAACTGAAGCTCTTTCCTGCTGCACACAACGTGATATTTTACTTTCTGTGCAGCAATTATTCATATATTGCACTGTACAATACTATTTATTCTCCTGTTCAATCAGTTTTTTTTATATTACACTAAAAAACAAAACAATAAATACAATTCATCAGCATTCAGAATCTTTTAAATACCTATATTAAACTACTTCACAATTGAAAATAAATTAATTGCACATTGTCTAGATTTACACAAACAGTTCAGGATTCAGTTTGATAAAAATATAAAAGATCTTTATATTTAATTATCACACTCATGCAATTCTTTTTACAGCTACCTCAAAGGGATGAACTGAAGACAAGATA
>JAVQJD010026528.1:0-18792 GCA_036023655.1 Nannoperca australis | reverse complement strand
GTCCCCGGTCGCCGCATGAATGGCTGACCACTGCTCCAGCTGTTCCTCCGGAGGAAGGACAACTGGATGGGTTAAAGGCAGAGGACAAATTTCATCGTGGGACGCAATTGCATGTGCATGTGTGTGTTTCACATGTGACCATTAAAAGTCTGACCATTAAAGTCTGACCTTCTTCTCTTTCTTCTTATGGCAGTCCAGCCTGTTTTTCGTTGGCTCATTTTCCATCCGTATTGTCATTGCTTGCACACGGAGAGTTTCCCTCCAGGCCTTTTTTCTTCATTGTGAACATTCTTGTTACTTGTGTGAGTACACCCTTCAGCTGCTGTTAGGACTTGATAATAATCTTCATATTTAGGTTGGGAAAAAAGTACTAAAGAGGTACTGATTTGCCTGTGAACAGCTAGTTATACAGTGCTGAAAAGTGCTTAAAGTATTTTCTCTGCCATTAAATATCAACAGTAGCTGATGTTAGATTACAGTAACTGCCATCTCTTGTAAATTAAAAGTTTTATCAAATGTGTTGGTTTTGTTCCCAAGGAGCGTGGTTAGCTGAAACTCTAATTTGGCTTAAGTTGGCAGGAGGCTGGTACTACCGCCGATTTGGCTCATGTATTAAAAGTTACATGGCGATTACAACTAAGCTAAAGGAATATAAAGCTGAGGAATTTGTATTCATCTAAATCACATCATCTGTTCTAGAGGCTGAGCAAGAAATGTAGGTCTGTGCTTTGTGTTTTTGTTGCTGAAGTCTGCCTGCCTGTCAGCTAATACTGTTCTTTATTACACTGTATTACACTGAGCTCATGAGTTCATGAGTTTAATACTGTGAATTGTGAAGGAGGGTTCTGTGCCTCAACAACAAGCTAAAATGTGTTACCTTACAATTGCCACATTGTACAATGCAACTCTTGAAAATACATTTTGTTCAACTCTGGATAAAAGAAAGATCAAGCCTTTCCATCTATAAAAGGCTCTTTCGCGGACAGTGTGTTTCACTATTATAACAGCAGGAGATAAATTACTGAGCAGCATGCTGTGAACACACTCTCTTTTTTAATGCAAAACATCTCTGCACAATTTATATGTCCAGTAGTGCCAATGGAACATTAGAAACATATAATTCTGTGTTTAATATCACACAGACTAGCACATTTTCATCATGCATTGCCCACAATTTCAGGGTTTTTAAATTTCAATCCATCTGAGTATCCCTCTGTTGAACAACACGCTTGGTTAACAACATGCAGATTGACTGTGGTGGTTTCTGGCCAAAACAGCCAATGAACTGACTGTGTGTTTACATTCAGCAGGAAATACATATACACAAGCAAGGAATGACAAATCCTGTTTGTATTCACCTCTCAATCTGCTCTGAACCGCTGTGCTTTTCCATTTTCTTGGGGCTGAATCATCCCTACTATTATCCAGGCGGATAATTCTTATTGCTATACGAAAGGTTTTTGGTCTGGTACTAGAGACACTGAATCACTCGGATTGCAAATAAAAATATTGAACACTACATTATATACACACACACACACACACACACACACACACACATACATTACATAACCTTTTAAAATAATAATTATAAACAATTCTTGGTCCGGTATGATAATATGTGTGTAAATATGAGGGGTAAGTAAAACAAAGGGAAAGTGCATGTAACGAAGTACACAGCGCTTCAAAACACAACTGTTAATAGTTAACCCAAAGTCTTCTATTTCAGGTTAAAGTTGACTGACTTTAAATTTGAAACGTTTGTTCTATTAACTTGCACTATGGCCCTTACCATGGGGTGGACAGGAATGTCATTAGTGTCATTGTTGTATGTTTATATGATACTACATAAATGTACATTTTAAAACAATGATTGCCCAACCCTAGGAACTTTAGCTGAAAATCTCAATAAAAAGATTTTGAAACAAAGGAAAGCTCTTAAAACAACATTTACTGCTGACTTACTGTGAGATAGTAACAAATAAATCATTAAAACCATGTTACTAAGAGCCTCGAAGAGAGACAATCGGCAGCACTAGAGAACTAGCTAATACCTGTTACAGCCTCGACTCAATGCTCAAGGCCCACATACCACTTTTAGATTTTTTGGGGAAAAGTAGTGTGCCCACATGTTATGCCTTCAGACATTTCCTCACCTGCATGTAGATCTTTTGAAGACCAGGAATGAGGTCTCCGATCTTGCCAAAAGCCAGGCGTCCCACCCCAGATGAAGCTCCTATGCAAACCAGGAGCACCCACTCCTTCTGGGTGTCCTTGAACTGCTCCTTCACAAAGTTGATCTGAGACACGAAAAGAAAAACAGACACGGTGCTGCGTGAGCTTTGGTTGTGTGTTTGATGGTTAAATGTGTGTTGTGCTGCATAAGAAAAGCAATGACGAATGAGCTAACAAACATATCACACAACCTGCTGGTGAACCTTTTCATATGTTTTTGTGCTCCATGCCTAAGAAGTCAACAAACTCAGTAAATGGGTGTGCATTTGGTGGAGTGGAGGAATCCATAGCCCCAAAGCCAAGGTCTTACAATAACAAAAATGTCATTCAATTCATCCACAGACCTTTGGAACAGCAGGACAGGAAGACCCAACGCATATAGGTCAGACCCTCCCACTCCCCTCAGCCCTGACCCCCCAAATCAGATCCAAAACATTAAACCACCCTCTGAAGTCTTTCCTGGACATGCTGATTGTGAAATATTTGCTCTGCTTTGAAGGGCTCTACATTCATCAATGGCCATAGGATAGGCATGTTTAGGGATACAGAGTGGCCATACAGGAGAGGTTTCCTGAGGTGGTCGAGCCAATACAAAGGCCGGGGCTGTGTTTACATCTGGGCCCGGGCCTGAAACAACAGGCCTGACAGAGGGAGGCCGGAGCTGGAACATCCGACATCTGGATAGAGGGAGATCAACTTCACAGCTCCACGCTACAGCTTTATACTTAATTCTTATCCTTCACTATTTCACTATCTCACACCAAAGTCAGCCATAAATCATGTGCAGATTGTGAAAATATACTTTGAATTTTGGATTGTAATCATCATGGTTAGCAAAATGACTGTACTTTGACATGGGGGTGATTTGACTTCTTTTTTCATCATGATGTCCAACAGAAATTACTTTTAGTCATACCCTTTTGCAAAAATAATGGCAGTGTTATTTTACACATATTGTCAATTGTGTAAACCGCATAAAGTGCGGTATAAACATACAATCTTCCATTAACATCTATCAAATATTAACAAAATGTAACATAGCTTACTGATTTTACACCATATGTAATATGCAAGAAACTAAGACAGACGACTTCTTAAATATAAATATTTGTACAATCTTAAGTTTAAATAACCCAATTTAAGGCAGGAGAAAACACACAACATGAACTTATAATTTGATTACAAGCATGCCCATTATTGTTCTTACCAGATGGACATACGGCACAAAGTAGCCCAGTACAGCTGTGGCTACTCCAAACGCCCACACCCGGTATGTCACAATGTGAAACACACGCAGGTTGAAGTACTTCCTGACCCCACCCATGACCCGGCTCCACCTGCTCCCGTCCTGAGCAGTGGCCCCTGGCTGGGTTTGGGTGTTTGCAGGGTCAGGACTCATGCCTGGGGGTCCCATGCCTCCTCCAGCAGGCAGTAAAGGTTTGAACAACAGCGCCAACAGGGCCTGGACCAGCATGAAGAGGCTGAGTATCTGGAAGGTCCTGCTGAGGCCCAGAGGCTCCACCACCTTCTTGAGGAGAACCGGGAGGCCCATGGAGAAGAGGCTGGCACCAGCCGTCACCACACCATTGGCCAGGCCCAGCCGCTGGCGGAAATAATGGCCGAGAATGACCAGTGAGGGCTGGAAGGCGAAGGAGGAGCCACAGCCAAACAGTATGCCATATGTGAAATAGCGAAGGCTCAGGGAGCTGCAAAAGAGTAAAGGAGTAATGATTTGGTTATTCTTCGACCATTTGTTTTGCTGTAACAGTAGGAATGCATGCCTATGGTTCTGAAATTGCACCTCATATTGCACCTGCACTGAGGCAGTTTGTACCTCTTATTTATTACCCTTACATTTGAATCACAGAACTAAGCACAGAAAAAAAGAGAATAATACCTGATAACATTTACTGCTGTCCTGAAAGTATTTCATGAATCTTCAACAATTTGATTGAAATAATTTTTTATAAAAAACTATACCTATTTCTCACTGACTGTGTTTCCTAATCCAAACAGAAGTTTATGGCTTCTGGATTAGAAACTACAGTTTTAACTTTAGAAACAGGTGCTTTAAAGGGAATGATTCCTTCAGGAAGTGCTGTTAAATGAACGTCTGGGTTTTTCCAAACAACATTGAGTATTTATTTTCCAAATAAACAAATGCTTAGCTCAGTGACTAAAATGTAATGTTAATACATCAGAGGCACAAATTGGGACTAGAACAAGTTATGTGTTATAATAAACATAAATGTACAGTAGCTTACTTTGCAAAGGATGTACTGAGCAGCCCTATAAAAGCCAGTGCTGCCCCGCTGACAGCTGTCTTCCTGCAGCCGAAGCGGTCTGTGAACATGCTGACCACAGGGGAACAGAAGAAGATCATGCCCATGGCCAGGGCCCCGACCCAGGCTGGACAGGAAGTGGAGAGGAGAATCCATCGTCAGAAACATGTGGAAACCCTGTACGTTGTAGCTATCACCTAAAGTACTTGGTTTGTACACAAAGGAAGGAACAAAGTCCATGTAACATGTATTTCACTATGTGCTGTAAATCAACATATAATAGATGTACATGACACGATATTGTTCAACTGACACACAGTAAAAACAGTGAGTTTCCTGTCCTGCATGGAAACAAACACTGATTCCTTTTGTCTTGTGTAATATTTCAATAGCCTCCACGGTTCTTTAAACCCCATGTCATTATGCAGCTTTATATTTCTTACTGTTCTACAATCAATGGAAGTCATTTATGAAAATGAAAAAAAGGTATCACTGAACAACAACAAGGCCTTAATGCACGAGTCCTTGCACTTCTATGCAAGTCATCATGTTTGACTGTGTTGTAACCTGTGATCTCATTGGAGGCCACATTCAAAGGTAAATGTGTGCTTCATGTTGAATCTTGTACTCGGATTACCTTCTGGGCATTTTATAACTCAGGCACCATGTATACTTTGATGTCATGTAAATGTCCTATTTGGAGAAGCTTTAAAAAAAGGAAAAAAAAGCCTTTCTGTTTTTCTTGGAAACGTGACCCCACCACTATCAGAATCAGAATTAGAATCAGAATCAGAATCAGAATCAGAATGGTTCATTGCCAAGTATGAATTCACATACAAGGAATTTGTTTTGGTGCGTGGGTGCCAACAATAGCAATATATATATATATATACAGAAAAATAAAAAAGATTTAAATAAAAAGCAAAATATACAGTATACAATAATAATAAAAGAAGAAATATTGAACTCTTTATTGTGTCTCGCATCGTGTACATCACACACGCTCTATAAGACTTCTCATGGTGATCAAAAAGTAGATCAAAGTGGATAGTTCTGGCCTGTGGTGTAATATCTATCCAGTGTTAAAACATAACGAGCTTGCATGATCCAACAGAGACACTGAGTAACCTGCAAACAAACGTCTGGGTCCAGTCTCCTGGGGAGCAAAGGTAGCTTTGTGTCTATCCTGGTTTCTGGGCTGTGGGCCACACTGATCCAATGGCTCAATAGGAATGAGAGCAGAGAAACTGATAAACAGGTGCGTGGACTGACTTACCTACGTACACACCCACACACTCTTCAGTATGGAACATGAGCTCTACAGCACTGAACAAACACAGCCTTTGGTGTGGAGGTTAATGTAAACATTCAGTACCATACATCTATACATCTGCGGCTACACAGTGTACACTACAAGGTGAAATTCTGTATAGTTTCAGGGTGGGACTGCACAGAGCCTTCCTATAGTTTATTTATCTAAATTGAACAAGAGAGGGGGAATTTTCCTATTTAACATGTACTTCATGAACTCTCACCATTTTGTAACTTTCCTTATAAAATGCTCAGTGTCATCTTAAAGCATTAATAAATATTTACAAAAATCCCTTTCACATCACATCCCAACGCATGTAGCAGATACCTACAGTATATACAGAAGAGGATATCAATAGGGGCAACAGAAAAGTAGGCAAAATGTTATGTTAAAACCGCCATTAAGATTGAGGGACAAATGAATGAAAAAGTTACATGAGATCAGATTAACCCACTTTACTTAATAAGCAAAGTAGTTTGAGTTATTGCTTCTTGTAAGCACCTTATCATTACAACTGAACCAGTGATCTTGAGAGCTGACGGCATCTCTCCTAAGGGACTAAGTATGCTTCAAAAGTGCTTGTCAGATTGTCTAATGGCGTCTGAAATCCTCTCCAAGGTCGCAATCTGTTTTGGCCTCCATCAAATCCTGAGGGAAATATCTGACTCTTTAACTGCTAAATGCCAATAATCTCTCCACGTAGGGCTACTGTGCAGATGACAGAACAGCTGCATACATATAGGGCGGTTAAGTCTGGCTTGATGTTGGCCCTAAGGGAAAGGCCATGGTAGTCATTAAATGATCCCTATGAGTATAGCGACGTCCGAGTTCAGTGGTAAGATCCTTCAAATGACGTGGTCTACGAGAATAGACTGTAGCCTCTACTGTGTATGCAAAGACACATAGCATATGGTCAGAAATAAAACATATAGCTCTACAATTCAATGACATATGTACATTGACCTAAAAATTAATCACACAAAAAATGTGCTCAGCCCAAATCTTCTGACAGAATTGGGTCAGGTTTTGTTTGAGTTGAAGTGCCTGGAATCTCAGAAATGAATGTCCACAGCCTTGCGTGCTTCTATAAGGGACCACTTATGCCGTCACTGGTATTCCTCCTCCTTCTCATATTCCTTCTTGTTCACGTTGCCGTCACTTATGACAGCTCAAGCTATATCACCAGCACCACTTTCAATTCCATGTCTATTACCACATGGGCAGTTGGTTTGTCTGGAAGGACCACAGGATCCTAACCCATTTAACTCATCTCCCATCTGGACTATACGTTTGTTCTTAGCGGGTTCATCCTCAAAAGCCCACAGAGTAAAATGTTCTACAGTCAATCAGGTCTTATCTTAGTACTCTTACATTCTGTGGATTTTGCAATATGCTCCTCCAGTACTATTCATGTTTGGCTCTAGATGGGTCTGCACTATATTACTTCACTGTAGTTATGAGTACATGATAGATGCATTTTTGTTTAATGCCATATTCTACAGTTACCCTAACGGATAGTTAGAATGAGCAGTGACAGCCGCCATGGCTGAACAAGCAAATAAAAAAAGGTTAATTCTATCAATAGAAAATCCAAGGAAATAGATTGTCTACTGGCAACAATAACTGCAATGCTTCAAGGAGACAAACTAACAAAAATCAAGTTATCACTTTAAACTAAAACTAAGTTTTCTTATCTTCTTTAAGTCCTTCCCTGGCTGGATATTTTATTACAGGGAGACAGGGCCAAAGACAGACAGTATAATGTGGAAAACAGTGGACAGATAGCATATTGTTGAGGCCCACTTCACTAGGCTCAGTGGTTAATCCTTCCAGAACCCAGAAGATAATTGTATAAGTGGAGGCAGTGCCAATCCAGCTCTGAGGCAATATAATAACTTGGGTACCAGTACTACCAGCAGTACTATGAATTGATGGTTGCTGTCATATTACAACAAATAATGCAATTACTTCACCTAAGCCTGCATCCACTTTCCTGACTTGAACCAAAGAGAGGATGACTGCAGTCAGTTTGAAAGTGGGATGTACACTCAGCGTTACTGTGTGAAAAACCAAAGCATATTGTCTACAACATACAACGCCTGACCTAAAATTAGAGGCTAACAAAACAACAGAAATATGTCTCATTCCTTCACTCTCTCCTCTCTTTTCTGGCCAACACCAACTCAAAACACCCATTGTCTGTGAATAGACTGAGTGGAGTATATTCAGTATAGACAATTAGGTCTCTGGACCAGGACGCAAATTTAACCTTTCTGTCCACCCAAAAATATAAATTATACCAGCCACTTAATATATTACCATTGTTTTTGTTGGCTGGTGAGTGAAGCAACATCTACGAGCCACTTGCATATTTTAGCAGCAGTTGGCAGGTGGCTGGTGCTAATTGTGTGTCCTGCTTCCAGACAAAAGAAAAAGCGAGGGAGACTGAAGCAAAATGAAAAGATGTGTGTGTGTGTGTGTGTGTGTGTGTGTGTGTGTGGTAAAGAGGCTTAACAATCTTTCCTCTCTTTATGTGATGGATGCAATCTGACAACCAGAGAGAGACTGAGACACTCTATAGGACCCATCTGTACATTAGAGGAACAAACCTCTTGTGGCAGGGAAACACCGTGAGTTCCATTTAATGTGCCAAGAGATTTACCCAAGAGTACTTAGTTTAGCTTGTATAAGTACATACTTTGTTTTGTGAACGATGTAAAAAATCGTGCTGTACCATACATTGTACATCATTGAAGATGTGTCTACTTTGACTGATCTTTGTCATGTGTAAGTACAAAGCTGAAGCGGTTCCTAGATTAGTTCATTGTGTGAAATGTTTTTTTCAGTTTAAATATAATTTTGATCAATTATTATTTAAATAAATAATATATTTTCATTATTCAAGTTCATATATATTTTGATATCTGAGGTCTTGTTTTTTACATTTTCAAGTCTTATTTTTTCACTTTCTTGATCTGGCGTGGGGGGCGTGGCATCAACTGAGAGGGGCGAGAAATCATGAGTGACAGCATGACAAAGAAGACTGAGTACCTTCCTCAATCATGTTGCATTCAAGAAACGTAGGTAGTGTGAGAAGTATGACTCTACACTTTCTAAACACCATATTCGTGGGATTGGCAGTGAAAAAATTTACGATTTGAGAGTGAAAAAAAATAAGATTTGAAACTGTAAAAAAAAAAGACCTCAGATATAAAAATATATATGACAGTAAATAATGACTTTTTTTTTTTTTTTAAAGCTCCAGAATTAAACCAAAATTATATTTAAACTGAAAAAAACATTTTGTGGCAGCAGAAACATGAGACATATATCTCCAAACCTGGGCGAATAAAACCAAAACTATCTGCATAGATAAATACAACTGCAGAAAGCGAGAAACAATATTTTTTTGTGGAATTTGACTGAACCAACTATTTTAAGTTGAAGGAAATCCACATTTTAACCTCCTTATCATTGTTTCATTTGAAATCCAATTCGCCAGAGCGATCAAAAACACATGACTGTCCAAATGCTTGATGTCGATACTGTTTGTGGCAAACACCATTTCCCTTGGTAAGAGGGAGAAAGCATTCCAACATCTAAACAATGCAACATATTGTGTTTGAAATTATCATGGGTACTTAAAGTAACAATAGCCATACATATTTTTGTAACATCAACGACAAGGCTGAGGCACAAGACTCGGTACGGAAGCCCATTCCCTCAAGGCCACATTAAATGCCCTTAGCAGGTGCTAGGGCCGGACGATGTGTTGTTATATGACGTACGTACATGAAAAATACAGACAGTAAACAGCACTAAAAATATCATGATATCACTTTTTCCCATGTTGCAAAAGTTAGTTTACAGTATAGAATCTACCACATATGTTGTATGTTTCACCAAGAGTGTATACCAAACGACCATAAAGAGTAGCTTGAAATTGCCATGATGTATTATTAATGGATAGCAAGCTGAGGGGTTTCTTTTTATATATAACCAAAAAAGGAGTTAAAAAAAGCGTCTGTTATGGAAAATTAGCTCTGTGTGGTTACGTTCCCCAGATGATGCTGTATCTAGTATATTCCAAACTATGAGCAATGTTTACCAGAGCAGAAGCCTGCAAATGTTTTGGACGAATCCCAACTTAGCTCTTTAGCTTATCTTAGTTAATTCCTCACCAAGTCTTGTTGGACAATGAAGACACACCAGTAATACCCTTTATGAGCACACAGCAAGTACACAATCTTCATTTTGAGAGACTCTGTCGAAAATAAACGCATAAAAGCCAAACAAGCTAATTCAGACGGTAGCTAGCAGATACAAAGCAGAAGTAGCAAGCTGCAAGAGGGAAGGCAAGAGGGAGTCACTTTATTTTCAGAGTTCCTCATACTTTCAACAAAAACATAGTTCTGCATTGGCTACAGCTGTATAAAGACAATGGGTACTGTGTTCTTAAAGCCTTGTTATAGCAACAGTTGACTAATTGGCTAATTACCATACAGCACTGGGAGACCAGCTGTCACACATGTGAATGGAGTGTCTTCAAACAAGTCAGCCTCAGCACGCGAATGTGTTTTAACAGCGGGAGTCTCTGGAAGCGCCATGAGAAGTTCACTTGGTGCTGCTCACTTCTGATGTTTCCTAGTCATATAATGCTCCACGCTACCAGTATACGCTGCTGTGCAAATCTATCGTGTTGACTTTATTAATAATGCAAGATGAGGGAGAATGTATGGTTATAAAATGGATATGTTTTTCAGAAAGAAGAGGGGGTGAGTATCGAAGCATAACTCGATTTGTCTGCCTTAACTGGCTCTCAGACGTCACTCCTGATACACAGACTGTGGAGGTACTTAAATACTAACGTGCAACTGGCCAGCCTCTAGCTCATGCTGGTGGGAAACTCTCTTAAATTTCTTAAAGTTAATATATTTCCACTTGTGAAAAGGATGATGCTTATCACCTATACACTCTTTTGTGTCAACTAGGGGGAGTTTGCTTTCTTATTCTATTGCATTAATTTATTTATCTTACAATAAACCCACAAAAACAAACCATCACCGTGCCTGATCATATGTATGTACCTCCTATTGAGTTTGTGGAGCCTTCAGAGACTCTGATCCAACCTGAACCCATTCCCCTGCCCTCTGGAATGCCAAAAATGCCACAGTAGTCCCTGATCTGCCAACCTGGGATTTCCTGCTGCCCTGGAGATGCTGGTGAAATCTGGGGCAGCAGAACTATAACACAGCACTACACAGAGCACAGCAGTATGCTAATGACTGGAGATGTTTGCTTGTGACAGCACAGACATCTGATTGAATGCTGGCTAGAATATTCCGTTTACTTTGGTTGATAACTTGGCTTTAAAGAAAAGTCAGCCACTGAGTGTTGACCACACGTGATATGATGAATGATGACATTCTGACCACAACTAAAAAAAAAATACGATTTTATTAGCCTGCATTTTAGTAAAAAAAAATGTATGCTGTTTTACAAGCTTTTCCACCCTGACAAGAATATAATTTTAGTATAGACACAATAAAAGTGTGATGTGCAAGACTGGGTCTATGAGCCTGTTTGTGGTATGTTCGTGTAATGTATACATTACCCGTGTCTTTTCACGATTTACTGGAAAAACCCTTTTAACGCCCAAATGCTGCTGTAAGTAAGATTTATAGTATAGTATATATGGAGTTAAAGCGAAAGAAACGCCTCTCCTTTACTGATGGAGCAGCATTATTAATGGAGCCTGAGCTGCAGTATCACCCTCCTGTATGCCTTTGAATAAGGCACAGATTCTCTAAAAGAACCAGGAATAAAGTTCATTTTGCTCAGTAACTTCTTCAACTCTACATTTAGACACAAATAGGACTTGCTTAAATTAGCCTTTGGTTCTTTTTGTCTCATCGCAGTCTTTCTACTGATCCCTTTCACACTTATGGATGGAGATTATTGCAGGGATCAATGAAAAATGAGTCACTCGCTCACTCAGTCCCTTTCTTCTGCCCCTTCACACACATTCCCAGTTTTGAGCAAACTCTGCTGCAGCAGAAACAGCGCTGCACTTTGAATTGTTCAGTCTCAAAGTTCATCACCTCACAAGAGACTCGCTCCCCACTGATTATAAAAGCACAGCCGTTTTTGTTGTCAACTTAAAAACGATGTTGGGTACTTGCACTGCGTACACACCTTTACATACCAGCGGTTTTGGACTGCTGTGGCAACAACAGGAATGAAACCTCTGACTGTGTCATGCTGCAATCATTTAGCAAAACAACACCATCTGCAACTCATAACCTGCTCACCTCTCCTTCATTACATTTTTTTATTTAAATAAAGGCTGTTCTTATCCCCTACCTTGGTACTCCTGAGCTGCTATCTTGTTTACCCCTCAAGGCTTATTAAATACCCAGGGTAATCGAGCTCGGAATACAGAACTAATGCAAATCTCTTAGCAAGATTTAATCACATCCCAATCTTTGCTTATCCCCTCCTCTCCATGTGGTCCTGTAGATTATTGTGTGTGAAGTACTTTGACGTGTTCTTTTGAAATGTTTTACGCATGTGAATTTAGCTTTTACTGACTGGATAGTTGATCAACAGAAGCCTTCACAACTGTGAGTTTTCTAGTGTTTTCCTCTGCTGCTGCTGAGGGGAAAAGGTTAATCCTTTCTGAGAACAACCAAGAATCAAATCCAAGGAACGGCTGGAGGTGAAATCCTTAACGGGGGGGGAGGTGAAGGAGACTGAGAAGAAATACCTTAATACCAACTGCCTTCTGTTGATTACAAGATATAAGTCATATATCTGGTTTCAGATTACTCTTGAAAAGCAACATGTCATACTGTATCTGTTTTCAGGCCCAACACGCTCTCTCTATCACACAAAACCTGAAAGTAATGTGATGCTTTGTAGCGCTGCCCCCAGACACAGCAATTTCCTTCACATGAATTAGAGATAACAAGGTGCAACAAGCCATTAGAGATATTAACCTGTGCTTACCCAAACATCTCTAATGAGCCGTATCACGTCTGAGCCTCAGTAACTGTACTTCACGCTGATGGGAAAGGGTCAAATTTGTTCCAGGGAAAGATCTTAGTACCATAATCCCTTCCCACATCCTGACCTTAACCGTTGCCAGTAATTGTGGAACTAGACAGGAAGTTAAGAAAACTACCCACTTCTGTTGCATGCTACTCCCCTACCTTTTCACAGATTCATCCATTAGTTTATACCCATTAGTCTATCCCTACAAAACTCATTTAGTCAGTAGTATATGTGATTAACAACCTCAAAGCTACGGAGGCCAAGACTCTATAACACCAAACCTCTGGATGCAAACCCCAGAGATGCTTCATTGGATGCTGACTTTAAATTTCAACTTTTTCCACTTTGGTTCAATTCAAGCAGTAGCAAGAATTTGTCAGTTTCCTATTTACTATTGATGGAGCATCAGCAGGCTCTGAAAGTCTTTGTACCCCCTGTTATGAAACTTTATCTAGAGACTCAACTGTCTCATTCCTTGTAAATAACACCAGGGATTTCTATGTATCTCCTTGTCTCAAAAGGCTGTGTCGCAGTTTGAACGTTCACCAGTGTAGGCTTGTAATATAATCCTCAACAGAATGGTTCAAATTTAAGCACACAGAGGGGTGAACATTGACCTTATTTTGCTCATGTAGTCTGCGCTACAATAAGTGGTCAACAGCAGCTTTTTTTGTGGCTATCAACTCCTGGAATTAAAGTACCACAAGGTCTTTTAGCTTTCTATATAATATCAGTGGCAGTAATGTCCCTGATATAAATGTAGCATATGATTTTAGTCACATTTCATCCGTTTCAGTCTTTTAACTGCACACACTCAAATCAAAGGGCGGAAAGAAACTGCAATGCAATGACAAATCGAATGTTGGGTATTTCACATTCTGTGGAATATTTAAGGGGTGCAAAACGCCTGAAGTCTCACTTTTGGAAGGTTGGCTGGGTCACACTTATTGAGTGCGGTATGCTCAGAGGTTCACAGACTGTTCAGATGCCTTTCGTGCATTTCTATAGCTTTTAGCCTTCAGGGGTTTAAACTTTATCAAAGAGCCATTTGTGACAAACTTGAAATGGATTTGCAGCAGCTAGAAAACACAGTACTAATTTCTGTGATGTTAATGAATGGATAGCAAGTACACAGTTGGTACGTTAAATGCATGTTAATCATTGACTATTGACCAACTCAAACAAGGGATAAGGAGCATTTTTAGTATGCATGAACACTAGACAGTAAAGAGAAATAATTTGCAGACTGCAGAAATGTATTGGTGAGGCACAATTGTAAAAGAACACTGTTTAGTGTGCTGCTTTAAATGGAGGGTAAACCCACGTGAACTCTGAGCTGACCCACATCTATAGACTGATGCATGCATGGCACATATACATGGGAATATATACACCATAAACTACTATGAAGCTGGCGCTACATGGAGATATCACTTGGATATCATGGAGTTTTGATCATGCTGATATTCTTCCAAATGACAATCATCCAATGGAGGTCCATTTTCCACCTTAAGTGTTTTCATATCAGTGGTTGTTATCAACATGCTTCCAGGACACAGGTGTATGCGGCCACCAGTTGATGTTTTGTTTCACCACATTGTCAGGCTCACTTCAGCTGACATCTCTGGTACTCACCCACTTTGAACTGCGACGTCTTGTCGTCGGGTTTTTCGTGCTCCTTCAGCAGCATCGTGTGCAGGATGCCGAAAGAGTTTTGGATCCCGAAGATCGACCCATTGCACCAGGTGGCCGCAAAAACCACCAGCCAGCCGTAACCCCCTTCGGGTGGGACGAATCCGTCTCCGTGGCCGCGCGTCTCCACTCGGTCCCCCGCCTCGGATTCAGAAGCCGGGGAGAGGGGCGGCTTGCACCCGGCCTCGATCAGCTGCACGGTGCTGTCCTCCTGCGCGATTTTACACTCGCTGCCAGCCGCCCGATCACCCTCGCGCCGGTCTGCTTCGTGGGGAGCATCCCTTTGCTCCATCTGAGGATCTGCAGCCGGCTCCTCCGTCCGCGACTCTCCGCTGGGCGGCTGCGCTTGGCTGTCTAACCCGTTGGTCCCCATGCTACCTGGTCTGGTGGAGAGGTTACTGTGGACTCTTGGCGCACATGCATGAGATATAGGTCACTGACATAAGAGGACCGGCTTGAATAACAGATTTGATTGGCTCTCTGTCCAAATGTGCAAGACAGACGGTACCTTGCTGTCAGACAAGCCTCCTACACGCTGCTCGTAGCCCAAGTGTGAGCGTCAACTCCAGCGAATAAACCCCAACCTGCAAACGTTAAATGTGTCATTCTACTCGGAGCTCTGTGTTTTTCCAGAAAATAGCAGGCGCCGCCTGTTTCTCCTTTAAATGTAAGCTCGTGTGTTTAGGAACAGCCAAGAGACTAAAGCCATGTATTCACTTTTGCAGGCTGCTCGGTGCCAAATACGGATCATCAGCCTGCGAAAGCGTCCGCTCAGCCTGGTCACTGTACCGTCCTGTGTCACTTGGTCCGCGCAACATCCCCCGGTGATTAAAAAAAAAAAAAAAAAAAAAAGAAAGAAAGAAAGAAACGCTGAGTCGCTCTTCCCTTTTTCACCTGATATCTCTACGCGGCGTAAATGTGAAATATGTAGGCCCGTCCGGGTCCCAGAGGCTGCCTCGGCTCGTAAGTGTCAACAGAGCTACGGCCGACATTCAACAGCTCGCCCCCGCCTCCTTCACCCGGCGGATGGACGGTTGGAGCCAATGGCGGCGCTTCAGCGCGGTTACGGGACGAGCTTGAACGTCGCGTTCTCTCGGATTCACGGAAACACCCGAGTCGTTTCTCAGTTTGACAGCTTCAGCCTCAGCAGACCCCCACCGACTCCTTTCTTCCTCGGACTGCTCTGGCAACCACAACGTTACATCCCGTATTTAACCGTCAAATGCGACATCCGTTTTCAACCGTAGCTTTGGTTAGAAAGGCCGGTTTGTGAGGATAATCTACCGTGTGCACTCACTGATTTAATCACGGAGGGGAGAGGGTTTGGTGTTGTTTAACGCCGCATTCACGTGGCTGTTAAATATGTCTCCGTCCACTTTACGTTGAAGTCACGAGGTTTCTTTGGTTTAGCCAGACTCAGTGGTTTTCTGCCCAACTCAATGATTTCCTTTACACGTTGTAATTATGTGTTTAATCTATATAAATTCATCATAATTAAATCTGATCACAATGTTTTTTTTTAATGTAAAGTCTTTAAGTAACATGTTATTTTGCAGGTAAAGACTAGTTAGTTAAAAGTGGAGTTAAAAGTACAGTATTTTCCTCTGAAATGTACTGGTGTAAAGGTATAAAGTAGCATAAAATGCAGGGGAATTATCTAGTACGAGTAGCTCAATATTGTACTTAAGTACTGTACTTCTGAAATGTATTGTACTGAATAGAAGCAAGAAGAATAAAATGTTAATTCTCAAGTGAAATCTAAATACTTAAGTATAGCGTTTGATTTAATGTTTTCATCACTGTCATCTTTTTCTCAGGTAAAACATCTGAATTCTTCGTACAGCACTGTCAAAAACACGACAGTTTATAGGCTGAATTCAAGCTGGGTTGATAATTATGTTTTGTTTCTAAACATGTAGGTCAACCACACAGATTCCACACAAAAGATTTGTCTTCATAGCGGGGGAGGGGGGCAGAGAAAGAGAGAGTCCCCAGACAGGCATAAAGTGAGATCATTTCACACTTGAACAGTTTTCAAGTGAATGAGCAACAACAACACAGGCTGTATCCAATATTAAGGTTAATAATATATGAAACATGTTTAACTACATGTTGCCATTTTGATCTAAAACGCAGATAAATACTTTTTGAATCTCTTTAAGTCTCCTGTATTGTGTGTATCCTTTTCTGATTTATTCCCTCCTGGCACAATGAATGAATCAAATCAAGTCAATTAGATTCAATTAGATAACCCCACTGTTCGATTATTCCGGGAAATGTGTTTTTTTTTATTCATGTGATAGTCGACAAAAACGTATTCACCACTAAGTGGAGCTACAGCTCTGTGTAAGGGTTTTTTGAGGTTTGCAATGACAAGAGCAAGGCTGGAAGTTACCCAATATTTGACATTCAGTGAAGTTATAAGAAAGTTCTAAATACGTTATAGTTCAATAGATGTTACTAGAACATGAACCTAATTCATCTATTCTTATTTTGGTTATAATTTCAGAAACACAACTTAAAAGTTATGTCACATTCTTAACAAACAAACAGGTCTTTTTCACATGCTATAGTAGATAAAGCACAGGTGTTTCCAACAAAAAAAAGACTTAAGGAAATACCACACGAAAACTGAACTAAGGGTTATATGGCCCTTGAGAGGACAAAGAAACAGTTCTGAACTACAGTTAAAATAAGTCAAGTCAGCTAATACACTGAATCATCATCTTGTAGTTTTACAGCAGTTGGCATCCATCTTATTGGTGCATTAGTCACCTACCTTGTCCATGCTTATTCATCACATCCTTAAAAATCTCCTGTCTCCCTTAAAAAAAGCAAATATTACCCTGACCTGTACTCTATCGCCCATGCCCATTAACACTCTTAATGTGAGTATCCTGAACCCCTAATTCCCTCAACTTATTCATCCTCTCTCTGTGTCCCATACCTCCTACAGCTCCAAACTACATGCTCTACAGACTCCTCTTCCTGACGTCCCTCACACAATCCTGCTTGGCGTTTTCCCTACCAGACCTGCGTGAATGAGACCTGAGGGAACCAATAAACAAATACATGGGAGAAGATCAATAACCATAACTAAAACTCAACACAAAGAACCCCCCCGCAACCACGACCACCAGGCTGACAGAGCTCTTGGTATAGTCCTTGGGTTGTGCCTCAGCCCCCTCTTTTGTTTAGCCAGGATGAGAGCTCCGCAGCCAGGTAACTCAAAGAGAAAGGAAATAACTTAATTAAACCAACAGCAATATGGCAAAAAAAACATAAACTAAATGTGCACACTACATTAAACATTGCCAAAGTGCTAATAAACACATTCTAAACCAAACAAACTGTGACTCAACTTGAAATGAAATGAACATGTGGTAGTGATGTGGCTGAGTGAGAAACCTTAAACCTGCAATTGTGTGGTTGTGGCCACAGCCATCATAGGTGTAAAGAATAAAATAAATGATGGCTAAATTCCACTTGTCTGCTTCAATTTCAGTGTCCTGGTGCATGCTAGCTTACTATTACACTGTTGTGGCTTACTGGGACACTTAAATTGAATGGAACCATCACTAATGTTATTAGTAACACCCGTGCCTTTCCTGCTATGACAAGTCAAAATGTCTGCTGTGAAGAAGGCCTGTTATGTTGTTGCAAGTTATGCTGGACCATAAAAGGCTTTTTAATCTAGTCAAGTTGGGGCTATAAGTGATCGGTCAGTGCTCCTGGTGCCACAGGTTGTAGGCAGCTGTTATTAACTGTAATAACTGGCAAGTTTAATATAAAGTCCCCTAAATTTAATAATAAAGTGACCCAAATTACACCGCAATTTGAAACTCAAAATATGTTCATATAATGCAGAATAGGTGAGAAGTGATATCAGCCTCCGGAAACATGCTGCAGATTATGCTGTAAATATATTGATAATGATGTAGTGTAGTCCTGCAGTCACACTGGTGGGTAACCAACCACGACCTATAGTACAGTATGGCCAACAAAGCCCACTTTCTACTCACACTTTGTATATTTTATATTGTGTAATCTGTTTGAGGTATGACACAATCGGTTGCTCACAGAAAACACCCGAGGCGTATCAACATGGGATGTCTGTATTTGTTGCCATTGCGACTTACAACTTAAGCCGGTCAAAATTAATCTTGTCTGAATTGCCTTTTATAAAGTTAATAGGATACATAAATGGGCATTTAGCAC
>JAVQJD010026527.1:0-37842 GCA_036023655.1 Nannoperca australis | reverse complement strand
ACGACACCAACAAGTCAACACCAAACAAAAAACCCATAGGTACAAAGTTAAATAACAAAAAGATTTAAAAGAGCAAGTAAGACGAGCGGAGCAACCGTAAAAGGCAGCACGCACAGAAGCGCATGCGCACTAGAATCACATCCTGCCTGTTGGTTTGGTTTAATAAAAAAGTAGCAAATGGTTCAGAACATCGCAATATGTTTGTTGGTCTTATAGAACACATGTTGCTGAACTGCGTAACAGTTTATCTTGGCTTGTTGCTGGACATATTGCATACAACTTACTTTTAGTTCAGATGATTGTGAAGCAAGCTACTGAAGGTTAATTTATATTGCCACAAACAATTGTATTTCATAATAGAGTAATGTAATAAAGCCACAGTTTTACTTAACTATTTGCATGTATATATAAGTCAGGAGAAATTATACATTTCCGTGATTTCATACTGATTAAATTAGAGCATATCAGTCAATTAAAAAAAGAAAAGAAAAAAACACTCCTACACAAGAAAATAAAATACTGGAATCATAATAATGCCATAATACCCTCATCAGTTTTGACCTAACACCAAATTTAGATTTGTATCCTGCCTGTCCCTTACAGGTTACTCTGCTCTTACACATTTGCAACTCTTACACATTTGGTCAATATATAACATTTATTTTCCTCAAGGACAACCAGGACGTGTATGTTTCATAGCAGCACCTGAGAACAAAGAGTAATGAAACAAATCTTGTGTGGAAAAACTGAGTGACAGTATTAGATTGTTTCAGTGACTACATACATATGCATATGCATATGCATGTGAATCACATATTTCCATGAATGAGGTTTACTTTAACTTCTAGGATGTTCTAATTGGTCTATTAAAGACAAAGATTCACTGACACAAAAACAGAGAGATGACACTGTCTAAAAGAGATGTTACATCAAAGGGCCATGAAAGAAAAGTCGACATATAGACAAGACAGACAAGCTTAACTTAAACCGAGAGTTGTTTCTCTTTATGATTGGTTTTGGACTAACCCCAGTTTGTGCCTCGCATGTTACCATTACCATTACTTTAGAGTCACAGAGTGAGCACATCCAATATTTTCAAAAGTATACATGCCGTGATCTTTGAAAAAACCCTGCAGGTCATTCATTTACTACTGTTCTGAATGTATGACCAAAATTCTTAAAAATCGCCACTGACCATCTGGATGAAAATATATTGTGTCCATTGCATGATAAAACAAAATTTTAACTCCATTCATAAGTTGTGACTGTATTTTCTACAGCCTGGAATGAAATATATCCTTGTTATATACTTGCAAGCAAAATATTAAACCATTATTTTGTATGAAAATATCAAATATTGGAAAGAAACAATATATACCTAAATACTGGGTAATAACATTTAACATTTGGTTATGGGAACAAAGGGTAACTTTTTGTTATTGTGCAGCAGATCATTTTTTCATCCATTTGGTTAGACGAGTCTTTGAGGGTTCTGGAAATACTTTACCATTGGTAAGTGGTGGATTTTATAAAGATTGTTGCTTTGTAATTTTTTTCAAAAGTCGGATGCTTTTCTCTTTGACTCAAATGTAATGGCAGTACATGAGAGGCATGAACTGGGGCTGGTTTTGAACCATTATAGAAAGATTTATAAAAAATTGTCTAAAGTGGGTCAATACAAGACATATTGTCATAACTGTGTCATAAACGTGGCTTTTAAAATTTTCAGCACCACAGTTCACAATTACCTTAATAACACTTACGGTCAAATGGTCCTGTGGGAAATGTGAGTGTGGGTGGCAGTGGTGTAGGGAATATTTGGAGAAGTTGGGACATCTAAGACTGTAAACACCAACAGTTTCAGATTTAAGTGAAGGCAAGCCAATTTTATTTATATAACCCAATATCACAAATCACACATTTGCCCTAAGGGACTTCACATACGACACCCTCTGTCCTCAGAGCTTCAATTCTGATGTGGAAAAACTCATCCAAAAATAACCTTAAACAGAGAAAAATTGGCAGATACCTCAAGAAGAACCCCTCTCCCATGACAGACAGACATGCAATAGATGTGTGTACAGAATAGATCAACATAGAAAAAATTACAGTATGGGCAATCAGTAAGACAAAATTATATAAAATGTAACATATTTAAAAAATGGATCAAGGAGGATGGTGAGCAACTTGAATTGTTACCAAACAGACAGAACCTGAATCGCACGATCTCCATCCTGCATGGAGACCTGGTACAGGACAGAGAAACACACAAGAGCAAAGCTCTAACCCTCTCCGGGGAGCATTTTTCGAAAAGCAGCAGCTATGTGAGCAAAACACTAGCCTGGTGTGGACATGGCCCGAGGCTGGAGTGTATATTGCTAACTACAGCTCAAGATCAAGAACATCAATATCTACTGCTGTTATTGGCTCTTGTCCTCATTAGTTGTCATGTTTTCCTGCTGAACAGAAGCTAAGTGTTTTCCCTGGAAATGATTCAATTGTATAATGTCTGGTTTTGAACTTCATTAACAAGCTAACCTTAAGCAAAACACACATTATACCTTTTAGGTAAATTAGTAAAATAGTAATTAGTAAAATAAAATTAGTAAATGTGTTTTTTGTTCACAATTTGGATTTGCTATTCTGTATCACAAACAAAATAATTGTTGACTAAAACAGTAAAAAAAAGTAAAAAACAGTAACATGCCAGATGTTGTCCTGTGGACTGTATATTTTTGGGAACTCACAGTTCTATGGGGGGTGTCATGAGATGAGACATTTCAAATGGTGTATACATTCAGTAAGCTATCAGTGGAGGCATGTGTGGAGTTTGTACTGTAAGTGTTACTTTTAGTATGTTCCAGTATACTTAAATAATTGTTGTTTTTCATGTTAATTGATTTCATGGGTATTTTTTAAGGCTGTGTTATTTGTCTTGTTAACTATGCTATAAAGGCTAGTGCTTTTATAGTGTTGTACACCTACAGTATACAGTAACTGGGCGATGTTTTCCATTTTTCCTTACAAATCCTTTCAAGCTCTGCTTGATTGGATAGAGCGTGATTTATAGGTCTCTAAATCTCTCTAAGATTTAATTTAGAGACTGTTGACTGAAGCTGTACTGTGTTGTCTTGTCTGTGTTCTTGAGGTTGTTATATTATCTCAAGTCTGAAGTTGTGTGAAATCTTGTGGAGAGGTTTTCTTCAACGACCTCTCTTAATTCATCTCTGTTTATTTTCCCTCCCAGTCGACCAATATCTCTGATACAATTCTCACAGCATGATCATGTCATCATGCTACACTCTTTTTTAGGATGGTGTCAGCCAGGTTTTGAACTGTTCTCTAAAGGAACTACTCTTGAGCTTTCTGATGGGTCTTGGACAAATCAATGCATTTTCTGTGGCAGAGACAACTACATACCACACACACACACACAAACATTTAATTCTGTTTTTACCAATAACACCACCACAGCTCAAAATAAATTTAGATTAGGCAGTAAACACGTTGATTGACTGATTGGATGCTATGTTCTCTACAGTAACAATGTCTGAGTTTGTACAAAATTGACTTTGATTATGGCACAAGGGATTGTTGCATTACAGCCTGTGTCCTGATAAATGGCTAGGGTCACCTAATTTGTATGCATTGCTATGGTAACTATGCAGCTACTGTAGACCCCCAAGATGTTTCAGCAATTTCTGTATTATTCTGAACTCACCAGAAACCGCATTGGAACGTCAACAGCTTGAAAACAGAAAGTACGCAGGTGACATTTTTTCCTGAATGTGCTTCATCAGATTATCTAAGATTGCAAGTTTTCTGTAATAGCAAGGTGCACAATCACTTAACAATCTCCTCCAGACATGGTTTATAACATATTAAAATACCCTGCTTTGAATAATGATTTGGCTCTGGTTTTTCCACAAAAAAGTTAAATTATCCTGTTTAAAAATTCTTAACCCTTGTGCTACCTTGCCGAGTCATATTGACCTAGTGTCTTCTCCCCAGGGTAGCACAAGGGTTCAACTGATCTACTAATCTACCGATTGTCCCTTCATTCTCAGTTTATGTGCACTGGAGGCTTGTCACAACAAAAAAATCTTTTAGGCATATGCCTAAAACTCAGATTAAAGGAGAGCACCGAGAAATTTTCCTTTTTCAGCAGATGAATGTGAACATGCGAGGCGAGTTTATTTGTGTAGCACCTTTCAACAACAAGATTATTCAAAGTGCTTTACATAAGACAGAAATAAAGAAAATATACAAAAGAAACACAAAGCAATATAAAAAGAATATAAAAAGACAGAAATATGATTTCAACAAAGTGTATATAAAAACAGGATAAAAATACAAGCTAAAACAGAATACAACAAAATGAACAATAAATTAAATATTACAGTGCAGTGCAAGAGCAATATGAATAAAAATTCCTAAGTTGAACTTAATAAAATGCAGTGGCAAACAAAAAAGTTTTAGGACCTGATTTAAAAAAACTGAGAGTTTGTTCAAAACAAAGCAGCAGATCAAAAATGTATTCTGCCCCTAAACCATTCAGTGCTTTATAAAGCAACAGTAATATTAGTATATTATTATTTTTTTTACAAACAGCAAGCCAATGTAAAGAGTGGTGTGATCCACTCTCCTGGTCTCCTACTGAGGACTTTAACTGCAGCGTTCTGAATCAGCTGCAGCTCTCTGGTCTTTTTAGAGAGACATACAGTATAAAGGTGTTAGTTAGAGTAGTTGATCCTACTAAAGATGAATGCATGGGCATGTTTTTCTAGACCCTGCAGAGACATGAAGCCTTTATTTCTTGATATATTTTTAAAGTGACTCTAGGCAGATTTTGTAATTGTCTTAATGTGGATGTTAAAATTTTGTCAGTGGCTACACCAAGATCTCTGGCCTGGTTTCTACTCTTTAATGTTAGCATTTACAGGTGAGCACAGAGTTTTATGCATTCTTCTTTGGGTTCAAATATATTTATTTTATCTGTGTTTAACTGGAAGAAATTTTTGATTTATGATTTGTTAAATTACATTACTCAGCGCTTGGCGGTGTTATCATTATATAAATCTATGGGTCACCTGGATAATTTTGGTAAGATAATTTATTTGTTGTTTTCCATAATCTGCTCTGGTGGCAGCATGTTGTTGTTGAACAGAAGAGGCCTGAAAATGTGGCCTTGGGGAACTCCACGTCATTTTGTATGCTTTGGTGTGTAATTATAGATTGACATAAAGTAGTCCCTGTCCTTCAAATAGGATTTAAAACAATTGAGCATTGTAGTAGGTCCAACACAATTTTTCCAGTCTGTCTAGTAATGTGCTTTGGTTGACAAATGCAGCACTGAGATCTAATAATACCAACACTGAAACGTTTCCACTGTCTGTGCTTAAGTGCACGCAAACCTTAACAAGAGCAGTCTTGTTGCTGTGGTGTGGTTGAAAACCTTACTGGGAAACAAAATGATTGTTTAGGGCCAGGAACAAGTTAATATGGGCCCTTAATTATTCATTAGTGAGTTATCTAGATTTATTCTTTTTTTCAGAGTGGCTTGATAACTGCAGTTTTCAGGGTGTGTGGGAAATAGCCTGAGAGTAGAAAGTGTTGACTATTTGCAGAAGATCTGATGCCATTTACCGTACTTTCCGGACTATTGAGTGCACCTGTATATAAGCCGCACCCTCTGAGCTGACGCGCAAAATGACTGATCTGAAGAATTTAGTGTGAGTGCATTTGATTTAGGGTGATTCAAACGGTTTCATTGGTCCACTGTGACTTGTTCGGTAATTTAACTGGTCTGGTGTGACGAGCCTAAATGTATGACGGCGAGAAAAAAGTAGCGGTTTACGGTAGTTAAAAACAATTTTTGAAAAACGCTAAAGATAGAATATCAAAGTGGCAGTAGGAGGATTTCAGATGTTGCACAATGTCTTCCAGGTTTTCTAGCTGATAGGATGGCATCAGTAACGTTTGTAATTTTAGAACTGTAGTTATCTCTAAGATCATTGACTGAGACCTAGGCAAGGTGTGGAAGAGAAAGTCTAAATGAATAATTCACTGGTGTTTTCAGCGATAAACCATTTTCTGATTGAACATTTGTGGTCACAGAGATATTCATCTCCAAGAAAACACAGGAATGATCAGAAAGAGCAACATCAGTCACCACAATCTTAGAAATGAAAAAGACCCAAGGAGATGATTGAGTCCACGGTGTGCCAGTTATTGTGTGAGGGCTCTGTCACATGCTGAGTCAGTCCATAGTTATCCAGAATACAACACAGTTCTTTAGTGCTGCTTTCCTTGGGAGTGTCAGCATGAATGTTAAAATCAGCAACAGCTACACAGTCAAAATCAATGCAGATGACAGACAGTCGTTCAGCAAAGTCATCAAAAAGGTTTTCATATTTAGGTGACCTGTGGATTTTTAAGAATGCAGCTTGGCATGAGGAATTCAACTGAAGAGCAACATAGTCAAACTAAGGAAATTTCAGATAAGACATGGCAACTCCGCATCCTTTCTTATGCACTCTGGTGTTGCTCATAAAAAATGAATGTTGGGAAGGGTTTATTCTATAAGAAGTTATCATGCTCTGGCCAAGTTTCAGTTAAAAACATAAAATCAAGATTTTACTTAATAAATCAAATCATTAATTAAAAATGGATTTGCCTTTGAAAGACATGAATTTGGATCAAACTAAATTTAGTGTGTTTGCCAATTTAAAGTTTTTTGTGACACTGATGAAAACAGACTTTATATAAGGAATTTATATCAAATTTAAAATACAAATTTGAGTGTATCTCAATCCCAAAAGGGGTGAGGCAGAGAGAGTGAGGAGAGGAGGAATTAGGAGATTGATACATGAGCTGGTTGTCAACACGGTTGACATTGAGGCTGCAGTGTTTTGTGTTTGTGTCGCTGAGGCTGTTGTGTGTCATGGTCCACCATCTTTTATATATGGCTGATGGGCATAGCAGACTGAACCAAAAGTGGTCCATAAGTACTTTGACTCAAGATCTGCTTGAGTGGAGGCCATCTGCTCTAAAAAATAAGCCTGCATTCCCAGAACAGATTGAAGCTATCATTGTAGTTCATCTCTTTCAGACAGCAGGTTTTGCTGATGTGTTGATTCTTAGGAGTCTGATGAACCTTTCAATCTCTGTTGACTGTTGACAGTTCATTGAAATTTTGCTTTAGCTCTTCTGATTGCTCTCTGCAATAATTGGCCCCCACATGTCGAATAATTTGAATCATACCGGGGTGTTTATTTATCAGTTGAGGAATTTTCTCTTTTATGACACAGACCATAGCATAAGGGAAGCAGTCTGATTTAACTTTGTACCAGTTCTGTTCCAGATAATGGTTTCTCCAACAACCAGAGTTGAAGTGTTGAAGTCTCTTTAGATGGATTTACCCCCCTTTGCTCCACATGCTCCTTTTTTTACTATTTCTCTTGGCTGGCAATAGTCATCTCCGCTTCTGTCTCATTAAGATTTATGAATGCTTCAAACCTGTTTTTAAGTTGTTATGTTGGGGTTGTCTGTGGTCTGTGTTTATGCCCACCTTTGGCTGTCTGCTCTATCTGAAGTTGGCTGAGCTGAATCCCTCTTTTGGTAGAACAGTCCTGGACTTATCTTCAGGTTTCAGGTAGAAATGCCATTTACAAGTGCATGACTTCATTGGCTTCGTTTCTGTGGGTCTTGGGAATGTTATGGTGTCATTTAGAAATAGCTCTCCATTTAAATCTTGTTGAATTCTGATGATGTAACTGACCATCTGAAGACAATGACAGAGTGTTGTGGAGTTCAGAAGACTTCTCCAGTATGAATATCCAGTCTTCTGTAACAATTTATGACAGTCTGTGCACTTCATCAATTCTGATGACGAAAAAGGCATGCAAAAGGCAGTTTTTTTTTGCCTAATGGATATGTTGGATATGTCTGTGCTGTTCTCTAAATATAAGCTGATTAACTAGCATTACCAAAAACATGAGAACAATAAATGTACATAAACAATTATAGAATGGCAGAAAGACTCTGGCTCAAGCAGCGTGGGCACCCTCTCTGCACTTTCGTGTCTGTCAGAGTTAACAGCTCCACTGAAGGTTGTTGGGTTCTGTGCCAGCAGGACTCTCACATGTGCTGTTTATTACCCTTTCAGACAGAGTTAACTTGTTCTTTCATTTACGTGAGCTTTGTTGTGGGGTTGTACAGATTTTGCAAAAGCACTTGATTTATCTTTTCTTTTTTTTTTGCTTAATATTACGCGTAGATGCCTCTAGTATTGCTAAACTTAATCCCTGCTGTGTAATGCCATATTTTCTGTTTTATTGAAATTGATGAGAAATTAAACTACATCATTGTTATTGTCATACTGTTTTGCAGTAACAAAAGCAAAAATCTCAAACCATTCTGAATACACAAGTTTTCAAATGTTTTTGCAGCAATAAGTGTTGTGAAAGGACTTTCTCTTTCAATCAATTATGATATTAAAAATCTGAGATAAGTTATTAATGACTCAGATGTGATACCATAATTACCTTTTTTCAGTTGCATGGATGGTGTCTTTCAATTTCAATCTTTTGCTAAATGGAATATGGAAAGTCAATCCACAGTAAGATTTTAATACAGTCTGAAGGTACTCTGGCACAATTATGTTTTCTAACATAATGAATCTGTATGCTCTGTCAGTGTCTGCCTTAATATCAGTTTAACTGCTCCCCACATACAATTAATTAATGCATAAAAGTATTAAATGCACCCATGGGTGCTCTCAGTCAATATGGGAATGGGCTCAACTTGCTTTTCTTCTATGGATTTAGGATAAAATCAGAAAAAAGAAAGAGAAAGGATGTCGGTTTATCTGTAGTTATCAGATAATCCTAAATATATTGAAACATATTCATGTGTACAGCTCATAGCCTGATAGGCTTTGTGCGAGTGCTACCTATTATAGTTACTGTACAGCTAGAATGTTATGTCTCAGTGGTCGCAGACAAGAGCTAAACTTCAAAATTTAAATCTGAAAACAGCTTAAAGGTACAAGAAAACTTGATCTACATAATTGAAAACAATTATATAATCTTTTTGTTATTTTGAAAGAAATTACAGCACCTTGTGCTTTGTGTGTGGATACAGCTTTATTGTAAATTATCCATTGTATTACTTTTCTCTCATTTGTACCCAGATATGATCTCCTTCATTGTAAATGCAAAGCTTTGCTTTAACAGTACTGCATATTTTTTTAATGGAAATATGGTTTCAGCACAGGAAGACTCTTCCATTTTCTCTCTTCAGTCCTGTCCTTCCCGGCAGCCTCGTCATGTAATTGTTTTGCCTGCACAATCCCTGGTGTTGCCTAGCAGTTTCATATCCACTCACACACATCTGTGTTTACAGCTCTCCCTCATCACCACCACCACCACCACCACACACACACACACACACACACACACACACACAGAGACCATTTTTAAATTAGAGACATGCTTGTTCATATCTTTTTTTAAATCTGTATTTAGGCTTTGGTTTACGAAACTACTTCGGGATTGTTTTTTAAAAGTGCTCTGTAAATACATTTTAAATTTGTCTTGATGACTATGCATGACGTAATGGAGAACATTACATGTACTTGAAGGCTCAATTGAAAACCGAATCTTTTCATTGCTGTTTGGGTTGACTCTCTAAGCCCAACTTCAAAACATCTGCTTGATTATTTTTTTATTCCACAACATCAGACACAATTATTCGTGTCATCATAATTAGACAGGCGTGTATGAATATGTCTTACATTAGTAGCAGAGCCTTAAAATGAACTGATTACATTTTTTTACACGCACACACACGTCATATTGAAGCTACTGTGAGAGCTGCTTTAGTGTATGATTTCCAAACAAAGTTACTCACAAAAAAATAACCATTGGGGACCAGTGATCACAAGATTGATAGAAAACTGTTCACAGTGACATATTAGTAAACACAAGCTTGGTTTTGTTTTTCTTCTTGTGGCTTTTTTACTAGTTAAATGTTACATTATGTTATAAGTGAAGCCAGATAGGTGAATAACTGTCTGCAGATATTGGTGCCATCAGGTGATTGAACTCCCTTTAAAGTCAGACTGCTGTGTATTCACTCAGTGACTCAATACACAGCAGTCTGACTTTATATGCTGTATATTGGTTCTGAAATTTTGGTCCAATTTCAAAAAGGGTCTACAACAAAAGGGAAAAGGCTCAGCTCTAATTCTGCCATTGGAGGGCACTTGAAGTACATTCAGGTACAAAATAAATTACAGTCAATGAGAGTTTGTACCCCAAATAAAATGATTAATACAAGTTATTTTGAATTACATTTTGAAAATGTAAATTAATTAATTATGGAATTTAGTGTTTTCAATTTAACATCATGAGACATCAAGGTGTGTGTGTGTGTGTGTGTGTGTGTGTGTTACTGAATAATGCCATGCATTTTTACCTAACAGGCATGGGCACAGCTGTCAGGACATTTCTGTGTTCAGTTGATATTGTACAATGCAGAATAGCTTTTAGATGAATGCTGTATTTTGTGATGGTCCATTTCATTTATTACAGGTCATGTTAACTTGGTTGGTAATGTTATCTAGAAAAACCAGAGCACAGACCTTAAACTTCAGTGTCAATGATAACATGAGGCCATTTGTTGTCTGGCCAGTTGGACTTTGAGGTCTTCAAGGCTTTTTTGTTAAACTTTCCCCATATTGTAACATGTTGCATTTGGCACCTGTAAAGCAGGTGTGATGCATTGCAATTTACATAGTTTGATGATAACCACAATAGGAGATGATCATGTTGATATTTGGAATATTATAAAAGATCTGCAACCAGATTTTAGTTCCACATTCTAATTAAGTTAATATTAAAGCAAAAGCAAATTACAATAACAGAGTGGAGCAGCTAAAAATGAGTCTGACTAAGGTACAATATACTGCATTGTACAGAACAGGAGTGCATTTGATAAAAATCTAATTACAGTTCTATAAGATTTATTCAAATATCCTTCTGCATAATGATGTAAGATTAGATCAGGCACTAAACAAACATATTCACAGCTTCCCAAGGGCACTACACAATCTGTTCCAGAGCTGTAATGATGAGGTGGGGAAGACCCAGAAAAACACAAGGCTATAGTATACAATTTGAAATTCTGATGAATTACAGGTCAACAACCTCGCAGTGCTTGTATGGGTGGACACATGGAGGGTAGGACAGGAGAATAGGCAGGGGCAGTTGTGCTATAGACCGTAATCTGTGCTTACCAGTGCAGCTCTCTGTGGCGGGGAGCAAATAAATCTGCCAAGCAGCAGCAGATTCATAAAATCCCTCAGGTGGCTCTGTTCATTTATCTACATTTGCCAGGGCTCCAGCTGCCAAAAGCAGGTGGCACACTTTGGCTTGGAAATTGACTGTTTTTAAGATGTAGAGCTCTTTAAAGTAGTGGGTAAGCACACAGGGAGAGGCTGGTAGGGGTGTAAAGAGTGACAGTGGGGTATAGGTGACAAGGTCGTAGGGTGAAGGGTATCAAGTGTGTGGGAGTTCCATATTGTAGCCTTCTAAGGCCTGACATCAAAATTGTTTTATTGGAAAGATAAATTGAAATGAAAATGTCCACATTTCTAATTTCCTTCCCTCAAATTCTAGATCGGTGGCACACCCAGGGAGTAAAAGACAGTGTCTGTGGGGGGGCAATAGAGGACAGGCAGAAGGAGCGTGCACCACCAGATAAGAAATTATAGATGGAAATAATCTGGGGATCTACTTCCTCCCCTCCCTGGCCTGCTGCAAATATGATGTGGTGAAGAGGGAAATTAAAAGTCACTATGATGCACCTCATTGCAGCTAGCACTTGTTGGGGATCGAGGTGCTTCTTGGGATTGCACTTGGGGCCCCAAACAGCTGCTAGCCAGCACATACTGGCTGCTTGATTCATATTAATGCACTGTTACTAACCTGAAACAGCATCCACACTTTACACTCCTCATACCTGCACCCAACCATAATTGGATGTATTTTGTATCTACTTTGTAGACACGGTGAACCAACAAATGCATTAAGGACTCTTTTAAATAATAATCCATTATATTCTTTATGTAAATATCTTATTTTGGTGCTCTCACCAAATGATGTCCCATAATAATCAACTTGTAGGCGAAGACCTTTACATATTGGCTGTTCTAACAAGACTATACAGCCATGCTAGTGGCTCTGTGAGGCTGTACTTAGGAACGGTGATGCCTAGGGCTAAATGCTAACATCAGCATGCTAATATGATTACAGTGACACTGCTAACATACTGATTTTTAGACAGTATAACATGTTAACCATCATAGTTTAGCCTGTTAGCATGCTAACATTCGCTAATTACTATAAAAGCCAAACTACACCTAAGGCTGATGAGAATTTAATTCGTTTTGCTGGTATTTGGTCATAGACCAAAGTATTGGACAAATAACATTTTTGACCTGACGATGGAGCTGGATGAAAAGTCAGGGGATCACTAAAGATACATCACCTGGGAACCATGAATGTCTGTACAAAATGTTGCGCCAGTCCATTTTGTAGACCTTAAGATATTTGACTGGACAAATGAAATCTTTGACCTGCTGGTGGCTATAAATGGAAAGTCAGGATTTAAACTCATATTGATTTACCAAAGTTATTATGAATAATTCTCTGGGGACTTTGAATGTGTATACCAAATGTCATGGCAGCCCATTCAGTAGTTGTTTAAATATTTAGGTCTGGACTAAAGTGGTGAACCAACTGACATTACCGTCCTTGGAGCCACGGCGCTAGTGTGGCTAATAATAACAATCCTATGTTCGTGCTATGGTGATTTCTCATACACATCAGTTTAGGAGCTTTCTAATCAACCGTGTTTACCCAGCTTCAGGATGATGCTATGTATCTAGAAAACTCCAGATCACGTTTGATATAAAGGTCCCTTCTAGATTGTAATCAGAAGTCTTTGCAATGACACGGGGAAGTCTGTAATGCATAAACATCCCCATAGTCACATTCTCTCTCAGTCTTTTTGCATTTAATTGCATCTCCATTTGAATTCAACTGTGGCTCTACTTTGCTTTCAGTTGCTTTGAAATAGAATGGGGTACAAGGCGGAATGAAATGAGCATAAGCAAACATGGATATGAGTTTACAAGCAGCCTTGCTCACCATTATTTTTTTCTAAAGAGCTTAAAAATTGAATGAATAACTTTTATAGTTTTCTCTTCCTGCTTTCAGGAAAATGATTAAATATATACAGCACATAAGTAGAAACATCCATCAAAGCCATTCAAGATTTTAAACATACAGTATAATATAAAATCATCAAGAAATTAGGCAACTTCATGACCTTCTTTTTCAAATATGAAAATGTATTCAATGCTCTATTTATTGAGGCATGAAAATATGTCTTCTCTTGCTTTCTCTGTTAAGTGAAGTAGAGTTTCACCATCTGCCTAAAATGTCCCTGGATATCAGTGGTGCTTGATGGTCTCTCCCAACATTGATGGCATTATGAAGGAAACCACTGTGATTACACATCATTAGAGGCAGTGCAATGCTGCTGACTATATTTTTTTAAAGAGCAGGTCAGGGGTAAGTAACAAGGAGGAAAGTGCAGGAGTGGCAGATTTCCTCCTATGCATGTGGTCAAGTCTTGCAGCATCACATCATGCCTGCTTTGACACTGCTGCATTTTTGCAGAAAAATGCCTTCAAAGCAGTATCATCACTTCAGAGGAGAGACGGTTTAGAGAAAGTTTTAAAAAATACATCACAATCACTAAGATATTATGGACACATCACTGCAGTATTGTGTGGTATTTGTGAAACCCATTTTATCCCCAGTAATTTTAAATAAATTGTTTACATTACAGTGTTATGGCCTCCAGTTAGTAATACAATGTGTTTCTTTGGACCTATTAGAAAAGCAATATGAGCCAACACTCTTATTGGCTGGCTGTACGTGGGGGTCACTACCCATCTTTAGCCCCAATTAGTTGATTTAAGCAGTGCCATTGCTAATGATGTGAAAGGCATACTGACTTTTCTAGAGGCCCAGAGTTGGATGGGACCCATATGGGTCTGATGCAAAATCTAATAATTTTTAAAATCTTTATTTTGTTATTCTAATTCAGAAAATGTGATCCAATTTTTTGGCGTTCTTGCTGAGAGTTAGATAAGAAGATCAATACCACTCTCATGTCTGTACTGATGTAAAGCTACAGCCAGTAGAAGCTTAGTTTAGCTTAGCTCAAAGGTAGCAAAATCACCTTACCACTTTTTCTAAAACATGGTTGCAAAACTGTTACACAGTGGATATTATCATTGACATTGGAGCTTTTAGGGATATGCAACTATTTTAAGCATAATTTGGAACAGAGTTAGCTAATGGTCTTGTTGCTTAAACTGAGCAAGTGGCTTAATTTGGCTTTCCAAGATGACATGTGCATTTTCCAGATTTTCATTAAATTGGAAGGTTTGTAATAATTCAATCTTAACATTCCTTATCCACTTGGGGCCTCTAGGAAACTGACCTGATTTGTTAAATATGTTATATAATATGCTTCTGTCATATGATCAATGTTCTTCTTTCTTTTGGGTGGGTGGCTGTTGGCTCTGAATTACTCAATTATTTATTTAACAATTCATTATGATAAACAGTGCCTGCTGATCAGAATCAGAATCAGAATAAGCTTTATTTTTGGTTTGTTAGCTCATTTCATGATGGCCTATTCTTTTTTTAGGTTTTAAAGCCCTTTTGAATTCATATTTGCATATTGCCTCCTGTTGCTGTCCGTGGCTCTGATCATGACATTCTGCCAGACACGGGGAGGACATGCTCTGGGCTTCAAAGTCCCACCAAGACACTTAACCATGTGTTGCAATTTGGGAAATACAAATTATCTAGAAATGAAGCCATGTCTATGTTAATGACCCTGTGGTTGCATGGATGAAGAGAGAAATGAATTCACTCAAGTCTATTTTTAGACTCCTGTCCTCAGGTCCTTTGTCCTTAAGACATTTATTTTTTATAATGCATTGGAATTATCAAAGGTTGATCCCTGCATTTCAGGAATCTGATTGTGGCTAGATTAGTTTTGCATACATATATCAGTTTAGTGTGTTTATTTTGTTATTTTTTTCCTATTAATTTGAATATTTGTATGATTTGTGTAGTATGAATTCCTAGTCTTCTTATTATTTGGAGATTAAACAAAACATTTCTCTCCTGTTCCAGGTAGTGCCAGCAGTGCAGAGAAGCAGCTACATGCAGCATGTCAGAATTTCCACAGGAAACCGATTAAACCAAATGACTTCGTGGATGTCGAATTATTTTTTGATCTCCGCAATTTTAGGGAGGAATTTGCAATATCATGCCTAGCTGTTACAATATCATAAGCTGAGTTATTTATGAAAATGTGCTCTGACCTGCAGATTATTGCATGGCATCCTATGAGAAAATAAAATCGACAGCCTTGGAAGTCGTCTGTTGAACACACAATCTGCATCTTTAAACATGCCTCCCAGGATATGAGTGGATGTAATTACAGAGTGTTCAGTGCATGCTTTCCAGCTTGACTGTATTGTTTTTCCATTTATATATGCTACTAATATCATTTTTATAGAAAAAATATGGGGGAAAAAACATCTGCATTAAATATTCAAACAAGAGGCCTGTTGTTGTGGTATTATACAGTTTTACATTAAAAATATTAAAGTTCTTATAAAATAGATAAATGCATATTGTTTGTTTGCTACAAAAATTTAACCATGGTTACTAATTTTTCCAATTAATTTTCCCCTACATGCACAAATGTTCCGATCTGTCATCATCAATCATAATCAGTTTTATCGTGTCTCCCATTGACCCCGTCATCTGGTCTACCTGCTGCCGCCCTTTCATATTCTTTTCATCTCATTAATTTAACAAATTTCAGTTGTGTACATTTTTGACAGGTTTCATTTTCTGTCTGAAATTTTAAATGGTTTTTATCAGTGCGGAATTAAGGACTGCCAACTCATGCATATATGAAAGGCTGAGTAAACAATGCAAGGTTAATAACACTCACTCAGACATCCCCCTCACTCACTCGCTCACAGATATGTGTGTGAACACATTCACACACATCAGTAAAGATGAGGGTATTTAAGAGGAATTAAGAAAAAATAATGGAATCAAAAGGAAAGTGGCATACAATTGCGCTCGACAGCATTGCTGGCAAGGCAAACAAGTTTGAGCCACAGAGGTTTTGAACTATGCAAAGACGGATTAATCACCTCAGTATGAGCATTACAATATGCCGCCAATCAATCAGGCCATGAAATTACCAACTGTGACAGCAATCTATTCTTCTGTTTAGCCCCCTTTGTATATATTAATTCTTGCGGTCAAACCACCTCCACTTCAATCTGCTCCGCCACAGGAATCCATTTGAGCATTAAAATGGCTTCTGGCAGATATCCATTTACTGAAAAGCCTTTGGAATATCCTCAGTTTATGACTTAACTTTGTATAGAACAGATAGACAGGCCGTCATCACTGAATGCACTGCAGAATCAAGAAACAAGCAAGTCCTGAAAACTAAATGCCAAAACATGTAGTTTGTCATTACCTTCCAAAACAACCCATGTGTGGGGTTTTCTGATCTGATGCTCCTATTGGCAGAATAATATCATTTGTTTGTACTCTCCAATGGTTAAAAAAAAAGCATATGACAGATTTCTGACATGGCTATTTGTTAATGTTTGGTTCGATTTAAGTACAAAAACTTCTTGGCTTTTGGTAGGACACAGCTTGCTAACAGTGGTCACATGCTATGTTAATTCATCCATCCATCACATTGTCACCAACACAAGATCCCATTCGTTTTAGTGAAATGTTTTAATCGAGAATCAAGCATTAAGATACAGTTTACAGGCAGAAGAGTGAATGTGTTGAAAGTTTGTATCAACATTTGCACAATATATATATATATAAATATTGTGCAAATGTGTGGGCATGATGACGTTCCGCTGAAGTTCCCCTAACCTTAATCAGGTAGACATTTTAACCTTAACCACAATGTTTCCCTAAACCCAACCAAATTGTTGTTGTGACTACACCTAAGTAGTAAATATACTATAGTTACTGTTAGTCTATTTGAACTGAATTGGTATTACATCGGTTAAAGAAAGCAGTGATGTTTTGTTTACAATGCAAAAAACTAAATTCAGGACTTTTACCATAACTGGAAAGGAAAATATATAAGTCTTTTGTTAAGTTGATCCATGGTGTTTTCATTATCAACCTGGTCTCTACCAGAATTGCAAACATGCAGGTGAAAACACCAGTTGTTACTGCTCCTCTAGTATCTCCACTAGCCCCTCGTGTAGTTACATTTTTAAGGAGGTCTACGTCAGCTGGAGCCTCAGCAGCACTATGACGCACAGGTAAGAATCTGACTTTACAGAAGGTCAATGTCATGGAGTTTTCTTACGCAGAACTGACTGATTGAATCAGAAAGCACCTTACTTTAGTATGTGTTTGAAGTCAAGTCAGTTTTATTTATACAACCCAATATCATAAATCAATTTCCCTTAAGGGGCTTTCTCTACATCATACGATACCCTTTGTCCTTAGACCCTCTATTTGAGAGAGGAAAAACTACCCCCCAAAAAACGTAAATACATATAAATAATGGAATAAAGAAAAAAATGGAAGAAACCTCAGGAAGAGCAACAGAAGAGGGACGGACAGACAGCCAATTGATGTATGATAGATATGTTGTGTGTATAGAACAGATTCACAACAAAAAATCATAGTATATACAATTTTGATGACAAAATGTAGATTGTGATAAGTAAAGAGGATTGATCCACGAGGACAATTGAGCAGCTTCAGGTGTCACCCACTAAGTAGGATCCGAGCCACACCAGCCCCCTCTCCACCTTGGAGACCTGGATGGAGGACAACACCATTCAAACAAATAAACACACAAAGGGAGAGAGAGCCATGATGATATGCAAAATAGAGGAGAAGGGGAGTGGATGAGTCTCCTGGGGGTCCAAGATCCAGCTCAACGACACCGACATCCAGGAGAGAGAGAGGTCCCAGGACGGTCGATGGTCCAGCACAGCGTAGCCACAGGTTTGACGCAATCAGGGAATTAGTACTGAGAATACAGTATACGACTATGGTTTAAACTGTTGTAGTTTAAATAATGTATGACTCTTTTCTCTGTATATCTCAGATGGAAAATATCAAACAGAGAATTTCTGATAGACGCAAATAGCACATTTCTCTTATTCATAAGTAAACAAGTCGAATCCATTGATTTTCAAAGCAAGCTGCGTGATTATGTCTTCATTTTTTAAGCATGGTTGATTTTTAAATGAGGTGAGGGAATTTGAAATACAACAGGGAGTCTTAGGCTTGTCAAGGTTGCTTGCATGTACACATATATTTGCAGGCTGTGCTTAATGTGGCAAATGGCTTTTGATGCACATTTTGATTTACATAACTTCGGAGGAGGGATGCGGTAAAGGATTCCCTCAGCACCAAAGGACATGGAAGATATTGCGGTGTATTAATGACTGCCTCGTCTCCCCAGTGAAAAATCAAACAGAAATTTCAAGCAGGACACACAGAGAGTAAGACCGGGAAGGGAGATCTGACAGATTTCAGCATCACACACAGTCTGCCATATTCTATCACTGAACATAGATATGTGATACCATGACCTTCTTTTCCTTGGCTATGCTCTCCTGTTCGCCTTACCCACATTCCAAAAATGTCAAAAACTGTGCACAAACATGCACGTGTCACAACTGCTTTTTATCAATAGAACATTTCTGTAGTATTTGAGAAACAACACTTGAGAAAGTCTGAACATACATCGTGTCTGGCAGGGTTGGACTGGGATTGTCTCTGTCATCATACGGTCATGTAGGCAGACGTTCAGCTGAGAACCACCCAGAGGATCAATAAGTAATGTTTGCGTATTCACTCTCCCGGGCTCTGGCAGCACAAAGCCCCATCATTTACCCAGACTGCATTAGAAGCGAGATAAAGAGCTGTGTTTTCTTGCTTAGCCATTTGAAACACAGGGGGGATGTATTTATATTGCCCACATTATTATCAAAGATAACTAATGAGGTGTGATTATCCTGTGCGCTTATTGTAATAATGATGAGGAGCACACAATATTAAAGAGCCAGCTTTCTAAGCGAGGAAGGCCTGGCTTGCTTTTCCAGCTATGGTGACATTCTTAACTTGAATCTGTTTCAATACCTGTGAGCATTTGTTACTTCCATAAAGCAGTAAATCAACCGCGGCACAGAGGAAAATTTACAACAAAATAGCTCCCACTGGAGCAAGTCCAACAAAGACTTCGCAATGCTTAATGATAACGGTGAGACTTATCTATCCACCTAACATAAACATGACACAATACTCCATTATCAGCCATAGGGATCACTGTAATTAATGTCTGATCATTTAGACGGTCCATCTTCACATGCTAGTGCATAAAATGCACATGGTTTTTCTTTTATTCTTTCTATCCATTTCTCTGTCTCTACCTCTGCCTGTGCTACCATATATTAGGGAAGATGAATACTCCTTTCTTCAGATTAAAGCCAGGGGCCCACATTTAGTGTTAATGGGTCACCATGTGTTATCTGACTTGGCTTTGCCACCCTGCTCTTGTGGTAACATGGGTCTAATTCTGCCTGGCTTTGGTGAAACAATGTCAACGTGTTTCTATAATATTTCGTAGGATTACTGTGTGGGTTACAATAGAATCACTGCATGTTTATTATGAAGGATGGTGGAAGAAGTGCTCAGATCGTTTACTTACATAATTGTGCTAATAAATCATTGTAGAAATATTTAATCACAAGCAACAGTCCTTCATTCAAACTCTTACTTATGTCAAAATACAGACGTATTATCAGCCAAACTGCTAAAAACTCATAGACATCTGAAACCTGACATCAATACATCAACAGAAGATTACTTCCCTTCTTACACAATCAAAATAAAATGAGTGGAGTAAAGGTATAAAGTTTAGCAGATAATGGAATTATTCAAGTGATGTACAAATACAGTAAATTATTTTAGTTGTATTAAATTATATTAGAAACTTTATACATATATTATAGCAGATGTCATCTTGCTCTCTACCTCATCAATTCTGACTCACAAAGACAGAAACTTGAGCATGATTGTAGAACATGAGCTGTTGCATAACCAGCAGTCTGGTGTAAAATACACCAAAACACACAAGACGGTCCACGTTATAAATGACAGCCTCAGTAATATGTTCAAATGCTTAAGACAAAATTTTTCTGATAAGCAACTGCTTGTGATTGTGCGCAACGGTGGAAGAACACGTTGTACTACGTTGTATCTTAGGCAGGAGGTCAAGATGGATTGTGGTGTACAGTGTCTCAGTGTAGCATGGAAGACTTAATATTTGAATCCCATCTCCTACCAACAATAGTGCCTTCTTGTAACCCTGACCCTATTAACCAAGTAGTCCTTTGTTAACCCAAACAATGACTTTTCCCTACAGAGTAGTTTTAGTTGACTGAACTTGGATTGTTATCCTGCATCATTTATTGAGTTTGTGTATGAAACTGGTATTAATAACTGTTGGATGATACTGGTGATGTTTAAACAAAAACAATAGCTGGGGAATATTCTGGCCTAAAAGAAATAAAAGCTTTGTATTAAAAATGTCTTCTGGTTCTCTTTTGAGTCATCGTATAATTTCATCATAATTTGCCTCTTAACCCAGCACTCTCTTGTGGGGAGAAAGGTTTTGTAAAACTGGTCTTTATTTCGCTGTGCTCCTCCTTCCTGCACAGCCATGGCCATTTTCTGTTCCTCTCTGCCACAGTCAGCTGGTTTGATGCTTTATTCAGCGTTTTGGCCTGCCATTCCTTTTGCGACTGATGAGGCCTTGACATTGGTCACAGCTCTGTACCCAGCATCTCTGCACTCCACTGTCAATTTGAAGCATTTCGACCTTTTCATTTTTTTTCTGCCTTCTTCTCCGGCTTCTGTGGTGATGCTAATTTGATGGTGCAATTTTCTTTTTCTGTTTAATTTTTCTAATGGTGAGATCTCTTCATGAACATTTATAAAGAGATTAACCACTAACAATAGTTTTCATTGTTTTTGCGGCGATAGTGTGAGACAGACTAAGTGTCGTGCAGTCACACTGGATTGCCTCACATTTATCATCATTGTTTTTGTGACCTTAATAATATCGGTTTGATGGTGTGGTGTGTAATGTGTGTAGTGATTAATAGTATGTGATTATCTGTTCAGTCGCTTTTCATCACAGCACTGATTTGTTGAGATAGTGGTTGAAATGCAACTCATTCTAGATATTAAACATCTTCTGTTCTTAAAGAAAAACCTAAAATAAAGTTACAAATGAATTTAAAAGGAAAAGCTTTTTGTAACATCAGTGCAAAGTGTTTTACACAGATGTCTTGTATGCCTCCCAACTACCCACTTCTTGTTCCAGTGCAGGTACTCCTGCACTGAACAAGAAGTGGGCAGAATAGATACTGAAGATGGACACAGTTTTAATAGGATTCTCTATTGGTTAGATGGAAGCAAAGGCTGGACACTTCACAGCTCTTATAAGAAATAATTTCAAACCTGGTTTGTTCCGGGCATGAAAGGTAAAGAGCCTGAAGGTTTTCTGTAGAGGCCCTCGGTTTTCTCCTTCACATATAACCTTTTTATTGTCTTTTGGCTTGTTATCCACCCCCTTCTGCCTTATTGGCTTCACATTAGTTATATATCTCAAACTTTTCTATGTCAATTCTTTTTCAGAAACAGTGTGTCCTCTAGTACTGTTTGACATTCTCATTACATGTAAAGTAAACAATGGGGGATTTTGAAAGGATGTGAATCACTTCAATTGGTGATTTATATAACAAGATCAACCACTTTCTCTCCTTATCTTGTCAATCAATAGAACTCTGTGGTGCTTTTCAGGGCCTCCTTTGCTCAGGATGCCATTTCATTGACTTGTTTTTTCTCTGTGTACTTCTGTCAGCTAAACGGTATGGTGGCATAAGCAATCGCTCACAAGGAGGCTTAACGAACATCAGGCACAGAGTGCATGCTGGAAAAAATCGTTCTATTAATTAATGGTGTAATTAAGGTTTTGTCATTGACATGCCACTCGCTGACAGGGATGGATGGGGTACTTGGTCCTGCACCAGGCAGTCGCACATTCGATAATGAATGGCAGCTATTACCAGCACGTTTGGGTGGTGATGGGGCCACCTGCAAAGGCTTGGCTCCCCCACCTCTCCTTGCTCTCTTTCCTCCCCAAGCCCTTTATCTGTTCCCAACACTTTGGTTTCCCATTTCTGACCTTATTCATTTAACATCCTCTTAATTTAACACAGTCTCTCTTCCCGTTGTGCTCATACAGATTTACTAGAACCTGCTGCTTTAACTGCTTAAAATGAATGTTCGGTAATTTAACCAGAGAATATCCCTTTTACCCCCAAATACTGTTGTTGGCATTACTGTCACCTTTCCACATCCTTTACTTAATTCAAGCTGGGAATTTTTTTAATCTTGCATTAATGCGCAGTCCATCTGGGTAGTCACTGTTCCTGATCAAGACAATCTATCCCATAGTGCACTATTTCTCACTGAACAGTACAAAAATGCATTTCTGTTGCATTAGCTACAACAACTGGTACAACTTCTAAACTCAGTCCAGGTGCATCACTTTATCTCTGGAGGAAATCATAGACAACTGCATTAACATTAATGGTAAAAACACATGCTATACAGAGCTACCATGGCTATCACAAGGAGCATTATTGCAATGCACAGGGCTTTGAGCTGTCAGTCTGCAGCCCTAAGACAAGTTATTTTCACCCTCTTTGAAAGTGCACATGAATAGCTTGCTTCAGTACAGTTTGGCAACTCAAAAGGATGCTCAGTGCTGAAGTGCATCAAGAATGTGTCTTCGATTAAATCACATTTAAAGTAATGAAAAAGTGGTGCTTTTTACATGCAGCTGTTTTCCCTTATAAACCAGCTGAAAGCTTCTAATCAACATCAGTGGTTCAGCCTTTAATTATTAAAACCAAAAGGATGGCATGTAATATTAAAACATCTTTAGGCACTCCACAGTTGGAGTAGGAAGATGACGGTAGTGGTGATGGGGGAGTGATTCTAATTCTGCAATAAGGTGATATTTTCATTTCCTATCACGGTTGAGATTAGACAAGTTTTGAGCTATATGTTGAAGTGTCAGTGCCAGTGTCAAAAATGGTCTTGTGATTTATGAGAAGACTAATTTTATAATTTTACTAATGAAGTCTTAAAGAGCATGCAGTCTGATCGTTCGTCATCCAGATATGTTTGTATTAGTCAACACAGATGTACCCAGTCACACTCCCAGTCACACCTGTGAGATTATTCTCCATTTAACTGGAGCAGCATGTTTGTGCAGTGTGAAAATCAGAGCACTTGGAGGAACCCCCACACACACAGGGAGAAGATGCAAATGGCGCGCAGTAAGAACAAGGGCTGAAATTTAAACCTGTGCTGTGAGGCAACTGTGAGCTGGAGGTGGAAAATACTGAGACACCATTCTGCCAAATATGGCATCAAGTGCAAAAGATAAAACAGTAAAAGGAAAATTTGTGCATTTTTACCTTAGAACATGTAGAAATGTGTGGCTCAGTACATCCTAATGAAGGCTGCCATGCTTCAACACACTGCTGCAATAACCTTGCAAGATTCAATGGCAAGTTTAGTAAAGGTTTTAGGTAGTTTCTAGCTGCTTTTTCTCACATAGAATACAATTGTAGAGGCAGTACACGCTTTATTACAAAAACCAGTATGTGTCTTCTTGCAGAGGAAGAAATCTGTCTGAAAAAAAAGTAATATAAATGCTTGGACATTTAAAAACACCTTTTGAAATAACTATTTGACAGCTAAAAAATACGCTTGTTTACTTATTTGCTGAGAATTAGATGAGAAGATTAAATTATTTGCTATCTACAAAGAAGTGTTGTATTTATGTATTTATTTTTGTCATGTAAACTATTATTGTTGGTTAACTTTCTTCAAAGAGAACGCTGTCAGCTTGGGTGGACAAATAAAACCTCTTCAGTCCAGCTAAATGGGTATTTTAGAGTTTTAATATCTCCTTCTGAATGATCTCATACATGTGTTTCTGCTTTCTTCTCCACTTCTATTGGTCTCTGTGTGTGTCGAGCTCCATTTTGCTGCCTTCATTGTGGCGCCACATTATTTTAAAATTACCTGGAAACCTATTACAACCCGTTATTATTAAATGTGGGAGCAATTTGCCTCGATGCAGATATTGTGTGGAGACAGATCTTAAACTGCTTTTCCTCTAGAGAGAAGAGATAGGGAGACACTTGTCCTATAGTAATTTAAGCTCTTATTGCCTGGCCTTGGTGAAGGTTTATCAGTCATAGAAATTAATCATTTCATCTCTGTGCCATCAACGGTTATTCATCTGCAGAGATCAGACCAATAACATGCACGGCACAGTACATTCTTTCCTCAGGCAGTCAGGCAGGCGTGTTCACCAGATACTGCCCTGTTTGTCAACATATATCCTTATTTTTTTTAATGATTATTCATTCAAGTTTACCCCTTGCTTGTTAACCTGCCATGTGACCTTTCCCTGCATCTCATTCTCCTCGAGTACCCAATTCTCTCCAATGTGATATCAACTCACTGATACCAGCTGCACAAAGGAAATTAGTCATTTCAGGAAATCAATCATCCTCATATGAATTCCTTTATCAAGTTGACCTGTTTTCCAGATGAAATATTATAGGGAAGTGGTGAGACTTTTGATTCCCTGCTCAAGGGCTTAGCTATTTCCCTTTTTGAAGGTTGAACAAATTTGCTTATTTGGTTGGTTAGTTTGTTCAGCATTCACATGATGTGCAGAATTTAATTTCACTGGAGATGTTGGATCTTCTGAAAAGCTTAAATTTGCATAAAAAATGGAGGGGGATGTAAACCTCAGAAAAGTAATACCACAACTTTTTGAAATATATTTCAATTTGTGTGCTGCGTGTAGTAGAAATACACACAAAATGAAGGTAGGATTGTGTCAAAAATGAGTCAAACACAGGGCTAAAGCTGTTCAAATTTCAATTACCCTGTAGGAGGTAAGAGGAGGAGAGGAAAGAAAGATGAAGCGGAATGAGAAAAGAGAAGGAAGGGGGGGGTTGTCACTGAAATGCGAGAGAAGCTATATCAGTCTGATCAGTCATCCGTCCACCTCCAATCTCCTGATAAAGCAGGTACTGCAGGAGGTGAAACGATGTGTATCAAAACCTCATGAAGATCGATGGCATCCTTCTGCCAACTTTGAGAGAGACAAAAGAGAATGAGCGCAAGAAATAAAAAAGAAAAGCAGGCTATCTAAATTGGTCAACACAAAAGTGACAACAGCGGGGAGACAGAGGAAATTGTGGGCTATTAAAAAGTACAAGGAGGAAGAGGGTTTTACTTCTCCACAGCCTGTTAACACAATGTCAGGAGATGTGGTAAATAAGTCCCTGAGAAATGATAGAGGGCTATAATGAGAATTCAGTGTGATCTTGAGCCAGGTGTGTTTATGTACACAGCGCTTAGGCAAACAGCAGAGCGACAGGTGATATCAGCTTTAAGAGCTTAACAGGCTTGCAGATGTAGAGGTCATGTCTTGGTCTCGCAAACACACTTGAGCTATAAGAGAACCACGGTTTCCATTTTCATTCCTCCCTCTTGCCATTATTACAGGGATTTACTCAGGCATCCTTCCATTATATGCACAATAACATTAACATCAGGAGGAGATTTGCAGAGCTGCAGTTTGAACTGTGAATGCAAGCTGACCACAAGCTGTTCAGGTCTAGGACATACATTTTAAGAACAACCTCTAAAGAAATAAAATATAGCTATTTCAAAGTGTGCAGTGGAGGATTAATTAAAGTACAAAATGCTATAATAAAGAAACACATGCAAATGATGTCCCTGGATATCTATTTAAATAAATGCAAATGTATTTATTCTTAGTGAATAGCCACTCTTATCTGACAATAGTGTAATTATAAGTAAGAACAAAGAAAAACATGTTTACTCCAACATGTTAGACCATTATGTTTTTCACATGCCATAAATAGATCACAGCTGGCTTTCATCATATGGCTGCCATTGCCATTGACAGAGGGATTATTTCTTTGCTCTAGAGAGCTAAAGAATCCTTAATATTCCACAGAGAAAAACATGAACTTGTCACATGTGGTGTCAAAACGAATGCTGTTTTGTCTGTATAGCAGAGACACTAATGCGCAGCAAACTGAGAAACCGCAAGCAAACAGAAAACACAAGAGAAAGTAAACATTTGTGAACTGATGACTTTGTAAGATGCAAAATACTTGGCAATGTCATTTTTAGCCTTTGTTCATATTCAAATGTATTCACATCTTTGAGTTGTAGATTAACAGAAGATATGTATTTACTGACGCAGTGGTGCCATAGGCCTTTTTCATTGAGCACACTGTTGACATGTCACAGTAGAAAAAGTGAATTCCACTTAGCAGCTTTAGTTTCAGAATCCTGGTGTTGTGCATGCTGGCTCGCTGTCACACTGTAATGGCTTACTGGGACACTTCAGTAGAGCAAAGCCATTGTTAATGTCATCAGCACCTGTGATTTTACTGCTATGACAAGTCAGAATGTCCTCTGTGAATAAGGTTTATTGTTTCTGCTTATCATTTCCACAGGATAACTGTCCAAAGCTGTAAGTGGACCATCATGAAAATGTCTACTGTATCATAAGTGTTGTTTGACATGAAAGATCCTACTCAGTTCATCTGCATCCAATAGCAGTACGTCTCCCTTGCAAAGCTGCTTTTGCTATGAGCTTACCTGTGCTTAGCTAAATATTTTCTTTGTCAGCATCTTAATTGAACTTTATGATATACAAACAAATACAAAACAGGCCAACAGACCAAACAGTATCAAAGGGGAAGGTTATGTCACACATTAAAGAAACGAAGAGTTCACATCCCTCATATAGTCATAGTACGGAACAAGAAAGGTTGTAAATATTTATCTAAGGTTCTAATCTAAGGTAATATCAATATTTAGAAACAATACTTCCTTTCAGTATCCAATTGTATCTTTTCTAGTCTAAACTAATGTGTAACATTTAGCTGAAAATGACTGAACAGAGGCAATGTAAATACTCAAAGATTTATGTGACGCTTCTTATCTTTATCTATTTTTTTATCTCTATCTTTTGTACCTGTGCCTCTCAAGTAAACCAATAAGTAAAATGAAAAGAACTGAAAGATATAACCTTACAATGAGGTTATGGTAATAACCTGTTAATTCCAAGACGACAAGTGATGCTTTGTCACAGTTGAGTTTCACCTTGTTTTATAGTGAACATTAAAAGCGATATATTTTTTGTGAGTGTGTGTATTTCCTATTACTAGCAGTGAAAATGAATCATCACGGTCCCTGATGGATTTACTGAAGCTTACAACAAAGACAGTTATTATTTTTTTGTTTAAAGAAGTAACAACCGATGTTTCTTTTTGTGTGAGTGGCTGGATTTACACTTAGAAAGCCTTTATATTTACAAGCCGTTTCAGATAAGCCACATGCAGTGAACACACAATAAGAACCTAATATAGTAATACATATTAATTTGTCTATTATATAGACATGGATCAACCCCTCTATACAGGTTTGTATCATTGAGGGGAACAGTACTGTCTTACAAGAAGTATTAAGACCATATTATATTTACTTTTTCCAGTTCATTACTGCAACACATGTCATGCACCTGCTCCTTTGTTGAGGCTGAGCAATGATCAGATGTGGGAGGGGTTGCAGCTGGAGGGGAGGGGCTTGTTAACAGCTCATTAATTACACCCTGAGGTGGACAGAAAATTAAACCGAGAACAAAGATTTGACACTGCCAGTGTGTGCATCGTGAGCTTTAAGTTTGTACCACAGTCTGCCAACTTTGAGTCGTGTTTTGCTGCTGAGAACAACAAGACAACACTTTCTAAATGTGTAAAACCCATTTTGCAAACTTGTGAAAATATTTGTGAACAAATACATTTATAGGAACAGTTGTTTATTCTTGCGGTAAATGACTGAAAACACTTGCTCTCGTTTTGGCGGCACCCTCCCACAGAATAAGGTGGGACATTTTAATGTGTGTGTTTTAAGTACAAGGGTCTTTTGTTGTCTGAGTGACGACTGGAGGGCCGCCAAAATTGGGCCTGCCCACTCTTCATGTAGCCAGCCACAAGTGATGTGCACACTGTTCTTTTGCTCATTTCCCTCAGCCAAGAATTGAGCTTCAGTATAACTACTTTTATAGTTGCTGACTTTTTTTCCCCTGGTGAATCCTGTGATCCGACAAACAGAATATTAATTGTCTTTGCTGAAAATCACTGACTGAAAACACTGAAAGTGGTCACGGAGATGCTGGTCAACCACTGCATGAGCTGCACGTTAGAGGTTTATAAGGGTGAATAATCCGTAGGCCTGTCCAATAATCATTATGTATGTGCACCTTCCTCAATGAACACATTTACGACTGAGAGAACAAAAATCAGTGGAAAGAATCACAGGTGATTTTAGGTCATTGTATGGAATAGCATCATCAAACAAAATCACAAAATCTAAATCAAGACAGCAAACTAGTATTACCAAAATATATTGTAACCCTGATTTCTTGATGGGTTAGTGTTTGCCAGTGACTCTGGTCTGTGGTTAATGAGTGTGCTAGTTTCTCTTTGAATAATAATAAGATAGTACAACACCCAACTTCACAGAGTTCTCATCAGACTCTAAATCTCATCGGTTCACGTTACTCTGATTCTGAAACTTAATTTTGAAACATTCCAAAATAATTTTGTGGAATAATTTTTACTGAAATTTTTTTTTACCATAGTGTATTATATTGTATTTAATGTGTACAGTGACTAAGGCTACAATATAATCCACAGGCATCGTAACATTCTTTATCTGATGGAAGAATTTGCTATTAAGCCCCCAGTGAAGCGCACTTTAGCCCTTCAGCACGTGATTTTGTCAGAGCAAAGCATCAACCTCAACACATTTATTATGCAGGTGCACATTTGAGAAATTCACAATGAATTCTGACATTTAACATATTTCATGGTGTCAGCTGAAAATGTTGCACCCCAGATGCTTTGGCTGACATGTGCTATTACATGCAGTATTTAGGTAATAATGGCATAATTCCCAGTTATAACATGAAATGAGCTCTGAATTCTATATTGATACATTTCACAAATATGTAGCAATAATTTAATAGTTGAGAATTTAATATATCATGGCCTCTCATGAATTATGGAGTAATTACTTGCCCTCGGCTAAGTGATTTCATGTCATGTCCCGCAAATTGTGTTAAGTGTGCTTTTGTGTGTTTGAGTTTTTTGGTTGAGTTACTTCCTGTTATATTTTGAAATCATGTTGTCTGTTGTTGGTTCGTCTCATTTCCTGTCTCAAGTCCTGATTGTTTTCACCTGTGTCTGTGCCCTTGTGTATTTAGTCTCTGTGTATTCCTTTGTTCTGTGCCAGTTTGTTTTTTAATACCTCCTACTATTTTCATTTGTGGAGTTGAGTTTGTCCTTCAGGTTTTTGTTTTGTAGTAAGTGATAGCTATCCTCTGAATAAAGAGAGTTTTTTGTTACATTTATATCTGCATTTTGAGTCCTACTTCACATTCCCTATCACAAATTCCAGACATTCAAGTCAAGTAGTGCACTGAGACAATATGCACTCTTTGCATTAGTATTAATATTAGTATTGCATTGAAGAATTAAGTAGCAGAGAATGGAAATACTCAAGTAAGGTACCTCAAAATTGTTAGGTACAGCATATTCTACTCAAGTAAAATTACTGTTACTAAAACAAGTCATGCATTCAAGTAAAGGTACAAAGGTATTAGACTACTTAAAGCATGATAAGTAAACATACTCATCATGCAGTATGGCCACTATATTACAAATGCATTAATGTGTACATCACGTTAATGTTGCAGGTGGCTGAGTAGCTTGTGATTCTGTTAACCTATAATAATGCATTTATTTGTTGAAGTATGAAGCAGCAGAAAATGAAACAGTACCTCTAAATTGCACTTGAGTAAATGTACTTCCACCACTGTTATTATGTGATGTAGATTTGAGTTTGAATTAAAAAGAATCTTCCTGGGTGGGAACGTGTTTGCCTGGGCAGGTTGCCCAGGTAAGGCCTATGTATTGGAAACACTGATCTGGCATACACAAGCTGTTTGGGCAGTTTCCAAGGCACCTTGCAAACTCGCTCTTCACGCATTCCCTCTGCTGCTGTGAATGCCACATCCAAAGTGTTCTCCAAACACAGCTAGACATAGTTGGGGCAGTGATGTTGGCAATGTAAAATGACTGAATGGGCCTTTAATGGATGTTCCACAAAAACTGCCCCTACCACCAGAATAACTGTTAACCAACTTCTCATGCAGTGCATCTCTACCCATGTTCATATAACATTAACAAGAAAAGGCCAAATTCAGATTCCCAATAGGATTGTACTATAAATAATCCATCATGTCTCCCTTTAATATCTTAAATCAAACATGTTTTTTCACCAAATGTTTCTGGCTATAATGCCTTCTTCAGGGTGGTGTCTGAGGTTATTTCCAGTTTCTAATGGATTAACAAATGGGTCAGGATTTGTATTTCTGGTAATTGATATTTCTCCACTTGAGTAAATATGGTATTTTGTGAATAGTATTTTTAACAAAGGATGATGATATATATACTTTTTTGCATACTTGGTATCTATGGGGATCTAAAGGTCACATTACCAATGAGCCCATGATCGATAGACTGTTTGAGGAAACCAGAAACGGCCTCAGACACCAGCCTGATGTCGGCAAGATAGCTAAAAACATTTGGTGAATAAAACGTGGTGTACTGAAGAAGAGTTGTGCAACATACTGAACATATCTGCAAAATGTTCTCCATAATATGTGCTCTTAGCATGATTAATGTTTTAGTGGATATGTTGTCAACTCACACCACTTGGTTAGGGAAAGATCATCAGTCTGGGTCATCCATCCAGGCCACCTCCCTTCAAACTTGCATGCAATACAAGAATAAAGTATTTTAGAAAATGTTAAAAAATATTTTGCCAATTAACATAATCTATGTTTTAGTAATTTAGCTTCTTTTTATCTGGGATGGAAATATCGCTCTCTTAAAAGTGACATCACTGTTTTATTTCAAACCAACAAAGTTGTTGTTGGTTGATTATGAGTATTTAATCGAACAATTATATCACCATAAATAAAACCAGATCTACCACCGTAAGGCCGGATATCACTGCAGTCTTAAACCTGTTTTGTACCAGGGAGATAAGAGGTGGGGGTGTTTGTCTGCTCAATATTGCAGCAGACCAGTAAGCCACAACACGGGTCGGTGTGCAAACACTCTCTGTAATAAGAAATTTGTATCTAAGAATACCTCTGCCTTTTCCAACAACAGTCTAATTTCATGGTGTGTCGTGTTTATTCTCTCAAGATGTTTGACCCCTTATGGAACAATTCAAATTTAATTTGTGGCACAAATATACAAAACACCACAGACATCGAGTTACAGAGTTAAGCCTCCCATACATGGAAAACACTGAGGGCACAGGGGTGTGATTTGTTGGAAAAGCAGTTTATTTGTAAGGGGATTTGTGCTGATCTGCACATAAACACAAACAATGGAGAGACTATTACAAACCTTAGTGCAATATGTTTTTAATTACAGTATTTAGTCCCTCAGTTATATACACTATTTAATGGGAATTCAAAAGAACAACTTGGCTTTACAATGTGTTGTATTTGATCACCTCATTTTCCATGCTTGCATGTTCCTGAGTGAGGCATTAACCAGTGGCTTAAAGTTATAGTTCAAACAGTCATTGGGAGGTACTGACCAGTGTTTTCCCTGAAGTTTGATAAAAGTGGATGAAGGATGTCCGAGATATGAAACTGTACATGGACCATGAACCAACAAACAATGCAATGACCCTTGGGCTACTCACTGTAATTCTGATAATACTAGGACTCTGTGGTATGATCCATCATGCTGGGTTACAGTGGTGAGACCCTGTATTTTATGGATATTGTTAAAACCAACACAGTGCACAATAAAATAAAGTGTGCAAACATTATTCTCTCAATTACTTGCTTCATCTGAAAACAATTTGATTAATTGTGTGAAAAAATGTCAAACATTCTCTGTTTTAAGCTTCTCAGATGTGAGGATTTGTTCATGTCCTTTGTCATATATCTTTGTAGACTGATTGTCTTTGGATTAAGGAATGACAAACAAGGGATTTGAAGAAATCACCTTGGAATTGTGGGATATCTTAATATACATTTTATACGTTTTTGTTCCATTTTATAGACAATCTATATGAGATGAGAATAAAAATAATCATTAGTTGAAGTCCTAATGTAGGTAGCTATTGTACTTTCACTACTTCTCCTGCCTGTATTGCACAGCAGGCATCAAATGAACTTCATATTCCACAGGTTTTGCTCCTGTGTTAAGGAATGTGTGGGATAAACCCTCAGTGAACTACAACTAAACTATGAGGAGAATACATTGTGGTGGTGGCAAGGCAACTTTATTTGTATATCACATTTCATAGAGGCAATTTAATGTTCTTCACAGGGTAACAAGAACACACCAAGGAGGGTACCAAGCACGGACATGTAGTTCCTACCTCTGACTGAGCACCAACATTTCACAATTAAAGGGATCTACTGTACTGAACTCTCATTCTGCTTTATCCAGAGGAAGATGCATTGTACTCTCTTTACACTGTAATATCAGTTTTAAAACCCCTGCCCCACAAATAAAGTGTCTCTGGATCTGGTCTCTATCTTCAGCTGTCACATAAGCCTTCTGATCTTGAGGAGGAAATAGTTGAATATACTAACGGTAGATTGGACTGACAATAAAATGTAAATGAAATCCTCCAATTATCTACTATTTTTATCAAGCACATTGCAGAATTCACATACACTCAAAGCTCAAGATGTAATATGTAGAGAACAGGGCTCAAGACTATCACCGTGTCTTATAGTAGATAATCAAGAACTTTGTCAAGATAAAACATTCTTAACCCAAGCGACTCTGAACTTAGGATGCATGCATTATTTACATTAATTTATTATCTGACAAGTCACAATGCAAAACAGCTGAACAGGCCACAGTAATCAGTTCCTTATCGAGGTGAGTGAATAGTTTTAACAGTTCTGTCAGGAACACTTGTGTCATTTATTGCGAATCGTTTAGCTGTTGGCAGCACAGACACAAACAGGAAGTGAGCCATATAAATGCTGCAATTCTCCAATCATGATCAGAATTGCTCAGTAGACAAATAGACAGGTTGTCATTGTACCTGTTTGCAGTGCACTCTGCTTGATGGGCTTTTGCCTGGTCCCCTGCTTGCATCAATAGTTCCTGTTTAATGTGTCTACCAGACTGGGGATATACAGGTCAATTGAAGCAGAATTTAAACTTTAAACTCCTGTATCTGGCTACATCTTATATTGGGCTGGAGTTTCTACAGCCAAATAGAAAAAAACTGGTTGTATCCAAAGCTATAATATCAAATCCACTGTTTAAATATGCCTTGCCCTACAAGATCAAGTTTTTCTTTTATGTCCCTCAACCATTTTTGTGCACTTCATTAGCTTTTATGTTAGTAGGCTACTCCTCAGAACAAAGTCAAGTGTTTCAAGGCTGTAATTTAACTGTTATTTTTCAGTAGCAGCTGTGAAATGAGTTGCAGACCAGGAAAATGATTCCTTGCCTAATGTGATGGAATTATTTATAAAAACACGTGTTGGTTAGTGCACAGCTTGGCAAAATTAACCACATGTCCTAACTTAGTGTGGTTAAGTCCCTACACTCTGTAGAAATCGGAACAAACTGAGATTGCTACTGTTTAAACCTACAGAACACAAAGATTACCAATACAATTATGTAAAACATCTTTAAAGGAGTGGGATGGAAACAAACACCCTCTGAGACACATTCATTTAAATAAATAAATAAATAAAGTGCTAGACACTACAACAGTGGAAAGAAAAAGTGCACACCCACCAACTCTTTCCTGCATATCTGCTTCGCTTCATCACTTTTAATTGACAGTGCATATTTTTCTGGTATGAGATTTTATTACGGAGTTACTATTATAGCATTATTACATCGAATGCAACACTCATTTGTACTTAGCACGAAATACTCCCCTTTATCTCTTCAGGCCAACTGAAATGAGAACATATTGATTCCCTCTGTTACAACGTGGCAGCGTGCCTGTATATCATGCATTCTGTACATTTTTACTGGACTTGAAAATTGTATAGCCTTGTTCTTGATTATGACACAACAGGGTACGGCTTTCTGAAATTGTCTATTGGGCTTACAACACACACCTTTTTCAAAACTAACTGCATGAAGCATGCAATAAAGCATCATTATGCACTACTAAAAAGAATTATGCCAAAAGTAGAGGGGTGCATATAACCAAAACTACTGTATATCACTTACGTGTATGTTAGAGGCATGGGAGAGCTAAGTGTGTGGTTTGAAATCTTGAGGTAATTACCTTTCATGTTGTGGTGTCATAACCTCTCATGATAATATATTTAATTGGGAATTTGTTATTAATATAAATCATTGTAACACGTTTTTTATTCTGATCTGAAACTATAAAAAAAAGTTTCAATGAAGGTACAAGTTCTGTGCAGTATAAAGCAATGTGTTAAAAGTTGGGAGATTGCAAAACATAAATATAAGGTTAACTTTATACACACACAGGAAATACTGGAACAATCCAGAGTCATTCCATCACTGCCTGATCACATTAAGAAACATACTGGAGAACCGACACACCACTCTGACAGGACAAGGAACTTCAACATCAAGAAAAACACCAAAAACTAAAATTTTCAATCATAAGGCAATACTCACTTTCTGGCGGAAACTCAGATATACAGTACACAGAGGAAGCTGTGATATTTTATATTTCAAGATGCTCTTGTTTTTTTCAGGTTGTCTTCCTTAGCACTTGCCTTGCTTTCTTCTCTTTGAGAACCACAATAAGAGAACAATCAGAAGAAAACTAATCATTCAGATTTTTCTTGTTCTGCAGAGCTACAAAAGTGGTACAAAGATTTAAGGAAATATTGGACAACCTGACAGTTTTTGTTTTTTGCTTGAAATGATTGAGCTGTTTTATTTTTATCATGGTTGTTTACGCTTGCATACCTAGAAATAGACATATCTCATAAAGAAATGCAGGTTGAAGAAACACTGCAGCAGACTGGCAGACTGATATCCAACTGAAGGAACAGGTCATGTTTATTGCTTATAAGTTTATAGTGGACATTTCATGGGAAGAACACAATTTGTTAGTTAACAGTTGTGGTTGCATTTTGCTGATGTTGGTATGTGTAAACCATAGATCGTAATAGACAATGTGGTGCTCATTTAGTGGGGAGAGGAAACTCATTAGGAAACAATTACAATCACACATTCCTTTGAATGCCCACCGAGTAGATTGTCCCAGGTTGCAGAATAAAAACCTGGAAAGGAGGAAAATAAAATGCATCCCTCTGCACCTGTGATTCCTCTTCCAGACATCTCCGCCAGCTGCAGCCCCTTAAAGGCTGGAGGTAATACTTAAATTTAAGTATCTATTATGAATTAAATAGCAAATGGTTTTCAAATGGTTTACCTTGTTTAGCCTTTTGCCACTGCAACCCATACTTAGATGAGAGGTTGAACATGGATGGATGGATAGATGGTTGGGATATTCAGAGCTGTATTCTGGAAACGAAGAAGAGCCATGTTCAAACCTAAAGGGGTCAGTCAAACTGAAAATACTATTCATGTTGCCACTTACCTCCAAACATGTGGTTATCTGTGTGGTTTATGAACAACTGAGGATAAGTACAGTGTACAGCAAATGAAATAGGTACATTATAAGATAAAATAGACATGGAGATAGTTCTCAAAGACTTCATATTAAGGTTTTGTAGTACTTAGTGTCAATAAAAAAATAATTATAATTTTAGGATTGCTTACAAAATCTTGCCTGTCTCTTAAGAGCTTTTGCAGGATATGACAACCACCATATATACTGTAAGTGTTTTTTGAAACATGTTAAGTGTTCCTCTTTGTTTTGGGGGAACACTCAATTTAGCCAATTGAGTCCTTACAATTGGCTAAATGAGACCTTGGAGATAAGAAACATCCATATTTCACAAACAACCCCCAGGGAAAAAACGCAACATTATATATATATATATATCAACCTACCGTATGGGAAGAGCATAAAGTGACTTAATGTGCCCTAGAAGTGGTCAGTCACGTAACGTTGTTTGCTGTATTCACTGTGCAAACATGATTATTTGCGGTCCTTGCGTCAGACATCACACCATACAAAATGAATGACAACAACACATGACACTATTTTCTCAGCTGAATCTGTGCTTTTGGAGATGTAGCCATGGGGAGAGTGACATTTTTTATTCTGCGTCTCATTTGCTAAACATAAATTGTATGTTGTCAACTGATAATACCTTATCACTCTGGGCAGTGATTTGAATGCTAAAAGCTTGTGTTGCCTGTAAAATGATGTGTTCTTCCATTCCCTCAAAAAAAAAGAAAGAAGGAAATTACTGGTATGCATTCGCATACAACAAGGCACCAAAAAACAACTATTTACTGCAACTTGAACTGAGTTGTCCGACAAGGTGAAGTAATTTCAGATTTTTGAAAATGTATGTTTGATATATATAATATAATACTTATTTTCCAAAATGTTAATATCCCATCTAACACATGTCTGTATAAGTATTTCAGTCCTACTGTAAAAGAATGGAATTGAATGGAATAGAAAAATGGCATGTTTTATCTTATCAAACGTATATACATGGTTGTATGATAGAAGGAGTTGTTCATATAAGGACATAGGAAAGTGTGACTTTACCAATTTGGCATTAAATTTAGACACATATTATTGAGCACCAACACTGATATATGAGTGCTTGCATAAAGACACAAAATGCCCAGCTGTAATTATCATCTGAAAAGGTATTTACAAGAAAGTTAGAAACTGGTAAATACTAGTGATGTGAATGCAGTATTATGAACACGAGGAGACTCAGGGTCAGGGACATTGCTTCTTGTTTCTTTCCCAGTTTCCATACTTAACATCAGAATTCATTTTTGTAATTACAGGACAAAATCGATGGCACCTCATTCTGACAGTATGAGTCACTATCTGTTGTAGACCAATGATTAAAACTGATAAGTGGGCGTATTTTACATAAAAGTGTAGGTGTAGCAATGACTGCACACCTACAGGGTGATCTCAGTATTTTGACAGTGTAATTCAGCAGAGAGGTCTGTCCTGTTTCTCTCTGTGTGATTGTTGGATGTGATTAAACACATGTGGTAGAAGACCCAGTTTATTCCACATGTTTGGTGTTACCCAGATTGCATAAGAGGCTTGACCTTTTTACTGTAGCACTTTTCCTCATTACATAGATTCTCTTACAATTACAATCTCCAGCAATTATGTTTTTTACATGTTACATAAATTTTGCCTGAATACACGCCCTTTAAAACTTTATAGCCAAATATAAAATGAGTCAGACAGACAACAAAGCCATAATTTAGATGAAGGGTGT